>JAAIIK010000009.1:2785809-2797019 GCA_014706435.1 Silurus glanis
TGTGTGTGTGTGTGTGTGTGTGTGTGTGTGTGTGTGTGTGTGTGTGTCTCGACTGTGCAGGCTATCCAAGCAGAAAATCTGCATGACTGCGAAGTTCCTGTAAGATACAAAAGAAATATTAACACTGATGATGAGCTGCTAGACCGTGATTAAGTGTGTATGGGGGCAAGGCCTGTGTTTTTTTTTTAACACTACATTTTGATTGGCTCACGTTTTAGCTTGACTATGATGTAGTGATGGAATTGACAGTAAAGATCATGTCGCAGGTCATGACACAGCTTCGAGTGATGCAGGATATCGGGTAATAAAGAAGATGTGGATGCAAGTTCTAATATTTGTTCAGAAGGTGCAAAAAAAAAAAGACATATAATCACTGATATAAAAAAAAAACCAGAACCTTTATGTGAAAAACGAATAACAAATGGGAGATGAAGGTGGTAGCTCAGTGGTTTAGGCTCTGGGGTTGCTGTTTCCTGAAGGCCGGGGGGTTCAATCCCCAGTATCGTCAAGCTGACACTCTTAGGCCCTTGAGCAAGGTCCTTAACCCTCTGTGCTCCAGGGGTGCTGTATCATCTCTGATCCAAACTTCCTAACATTGCTAGTAAATGTAAAGAAAGAATTTCACTGTACGATAATACGTACATTTGAATCATACGTATATGTAAATCTAGTGTAGAAATCACAGAACAGGGACAGCCTAACCGTAACCCTGAATTATGAGAAATAGTACAAGGTATATAGTAAACATACTATACATTAAAACCTGTTGGTTAAAGTATAGAGCACATGTTAATTATAGAGCACATGTTCTATATTTAGTCATTAACAACACTAAAGTGAACTGAAAATGCAGAAAATGATTGCTCTGGTAATTTATCTGTCAAATTGTGAACACATTTCCCATATAGCAGAGCATATCCGTTTAAAATGAATTTAAAGACGAATAAAAATAGCAAGTTGATCACCATTTTGATCAATTCGCTCATGTCCTGTGCTTATATTTCGATTTCATAAGTATCCTATGGCCACATGGTTGTGTAAACAATTCACTGTTGGAGCGCCAGAAGAAGATAATAAAATGCAAAGTAGTTGAATAAATAGGATCAAGTACTTTTTTATATGACTAATGAGGATGAAAGCTGGATTTTTCGACTGCAGAGATTAATGTGAATGTGAGATTAATGTGAATTCATACAGCAATATATTAGCAACGCTTTAGCAAAAAATTTTTTCTATAAAAAGACAGAAAAAATATCCCAAAGAGGGTTTTTTTCACCTCTGTTCACATTTCTATCCCTCATTTTTTTGGCGGGTTGAAAGGAAGGTGATTTTGGTCTAGACGCTCTGTACTCAGACGCTGTCTGATGTTTCTAGTGTAAAAAAATCTCGTGAAGCACATGCAGGTAATGTGCATAATCTGAATCAGAAGTCCATTTACTTCACCAGCTGTCTAACTGAAATTATGAATACATGTAAACTTGTTTAAACATTGACCTAACCTTTATGGACCTATGTAAATTATTATCCACTGACAAGTTTGGTGTGTTTAAAGCCAGTATATGTATCACTCCAATTTAGTGCTAGCCAGACAGTTAACACACGCTAATATAAAGAATTCCTGAGGTAACTTTTAAGCAATATTTATACATTCATTATTTATAATAAAATAGTATAATCAAACTTGTTTGCTAGCACTCATAATATGACTTTTTATAGCTAACGTGCTAACTGGACAAGGTTTCTAAAAGCCATTTGTAAATGTCCGTCACTGAAAACACAAGGCCAATTTATTGCTTTTGCTAATCAGTGCTAACTTGACAGGATTTCTTAGGTATTTTCACAGCCATATTTACAAATGTCATATTCTGCTGACACTGTCAAAACACATAATCACTTTGCTATGAAGAAAAAATAGATTCAATGTGTTCTATATTATCATTTTAGCTGTTTTTCCGTTTGTCTTCACTCTGTTCTTATGCAGTCATGCAATGTTATCATAATTCCAGTGGATGTGTAAATCACAGACTGTCTATGACCTATTTAACTTTTGTGGGAATGAAAGCAGACATGGAGCTTTTGTTATATATTACTTGCACGGTTCAACACATGGGATCGTTGTATAAACATAGGAGAAAACAATAGCAGCGTGGGCCGCCTTCTTTGGAAGCGAAAGAGCCTCTTCATCCAAATACTGAGGTCAGGAATTTCCAAACGCTCAGCTGCTGCTAAAAATAGCTTGACATATGGCACCATTATAGATTTGACTCCTTTTCTTTCTCCCATATACGCATGCAGCAGTATTTGGATTATGGCTCAGACTGTGTACATTGTGACTGATTGGCTAGGTCATGTCCAATAAATATTTGACTAAGTTCAGGGGCCAGAAAAGCAACTCTGGCACACTTTATCCCTTGTGTCCAAGATCTAAATGATGTACATGATGCAATACAATGTTAAAATTGTCAAATTAAAATTGTTGTGTGTTGTGCAGGCGCCACCAGAGACATCGGCTCGGCGCTGACCAGGATGTGTATGCGCCACCGCAGCATCGAGGCTAAACTACGCCACTTCACCAAGTATGATGCTAACTGTTTTTTTTCTTTCAATTTTCCAGAGCCTGAAATTTACACACACCTAAGTTACCTCTGGAGCACTCTGGACTTATTTTTTAAGATCAAAACGCATGCTAACACAGGGAAAAGTAACATCAGTACACTTACATTAAAGCTTAATTCAATGCAGAAAATCTTTCACATGCAGGACAATAGCTTAAGTTATTTTCTAATCAAACATCAGAATGAAGAAAAACTATGATGACTTTTTGATTATGGTGACTTTAAGCTTGGCTTGGTTGTTGGAGACAGATAGGCTGGTTTGAGAATTTAAGAAACTGCTGATCTTTGCTAACTAGTTTGCAGTGTTTATCAGGAATTGGGCAAAAAACTAAAACATTGAGTGAGTGACAGTTAATGCCATGTTGAAAAGCTTGGTCAGGGAAAATGGGCACATTGGTTCGGCATGCTAGGAAGGGAATAGCAACTCAAATAATGACTAGTCTAGTTTGTGTAAACTTGTTCCTATGAAATTATTTAAATTATTTTGCCTTAGATTACTATTCTTGGCTAATACGAGAACCTGATGTGGGCTTTTGCTATTCCATCCCTGTCAAGGTTTAATGTTTTTCTGCTTATCACTGTTGTAAACAGTAATTATTGCTACGTCGAGTTACTACGTCCTATCTGGCAGCTTAAACCAATCTGAATATTTCACTCTGATTTGTCTTATCAACCATTTATTTGCATTGCTCTGATTGGCTGATTGATATATGCATGAATGTTCATGTATAGAGCCTGTCAAACGTTTGGAAACACCTAGTTTTATCTTGTTTTTGAGACACATACATGTTCCTTTTGTGTATGTGCCACAAAACTAGAAAATTTTATAATAAAAAATTGTATGGTGTTGAAGTATGGAATGGTAGCCATGTTGGTCTAGTATTTCTTTCACCATCTAACCTACATTCCATCATATAACCAACATTTAACCTATAGGTATATAATAAGTTAGCATATTTTGCAAGTAGAAACAGAAACTCGTAAAGTAGACCCTGACATATCTACATGTATTTTCTGACACTGTACAGGTGTTCCTAATAAAGTGGATGGTGAGTGTGCAGAGTCTTTGTAATGGAAGTAAACCCCAGGTGCATATCTATAACCTTCGTCAGCTGAGAACTCTAGTGATTCAAGTCCTCATGCACTTTTTTTTTCCAATTAAAAATGAGTATATTTATGCATCCATGCATGTAGTTCAGTCAGACTATAATCCTGTAATCTACAAGCAGAGCAGCAGATGTTGTTTGTGGTAATCTCAAGCAGAAGTACTATACATATGGTGTCTGAAACACACACCAGCCCAAAATCTGATACTAAATGGCAGAGAAGTGTACACACACACACACACACACACACACACACACACACACACACACACACACACACACACACACCTATTCCTGCATCTTATTTGAAGACATCTGTTTTCAGTTTTCACTAGTTAATAAATGGAAGCTTAAATACCTTTAAAGACACAATTTGAAAATTTTCTTGCCGGCTATAAATATTCGCTCACATCAACAAAGTATGTCATGGTCGAGTTAATAAATGAGTGATAAGGCTATTGACGAGGTTTCCTTTTAAATAAACGGTTGACTTAATTTAAACATAGCTCTGTTATGTGTATGATGTTTGCTTTTAGGTCTACAAATATGCATTATTTTCTTTAATTATATTAGCGCTGTCAAAATTAACGCAAATTAACTTATTCATTTTAATGGCACTAATTTTATGAACATGCAATTAATGCGGCGCATTAATATATAATTACTTTAAAACATTTGAGCTGCCCTGTCATCTGAAAATCTATCTATCTATCTATCTATCTATCTATCTATCTATCTATCTATCTATCTATCTATCTATCTATCTATCTATCTAAATAAACTAATAAATAAATGTAAAATGTAAATTAAAACATAATGCATGATTTGCAATTCTCATAAACCCATATTTTATTCACAGAAAAAAACAAAAAAAACATCAAATGATTAAACTGAGGAAATGTACCAAATGTTGAATTATGGCGGTAACGTCTCAGAAAAGTTAGAACAGGGCCATATTTATCACTGTGTAGCAGCATGTCTTCCTGTAACAACAGTCCACATACATCTGGGAATTAAGAACAGACCAGATGCTATAGAAAACAACAACAGCAAAAAAAAACCTTTCCTCATTCCAGTCACAAATGTCAAATTTTCAGTCTGCTCTCCGTCATTGATCTCCTTCCACCTCTTTTTTCTTTAGTTCTCTGATGGAAAGCCTGATCACCCCTCTACAGGAGCGTATCGAGGACTGGAAGAAAACAGCCAATCAGCTGGATAAAGATCACGCCAAAGGTTACTTACAGTGTGCCTTCACCTAGCACAAGATTTCTGAAGTAGAACATTTGTAAAATACGAAACACAAGACGTTGACATGTTTGGCCTGTTTCTCCTTCTCGCTACAGAGTACAAACGATCTCGTCATGAGATAAAGAAGAAATCTTCAGACACTATGAAACTACAGAAGAAAGCAAGGAAAGGTACAAGACCCCCGCCCCCCGACCCCAAAATATAAAAAGGAGCATGAAAAAATAAAATAAATAATATTTAGTTTAGATAGCAATCTAGGTTAGTCATAGTAATGAGCCATTGCTAGCCAGGAAAGTTTATTGGTATAGTTGTTAGCGCACCAGGCTAGTTCGTTAGCAGGCACCAGCTAGGACTGGTAAGAGAATCGTTACAGTTGAAATGTTTTTTCATTTGAGCAGGGCAGGTTTTTTTTTTTTTTTTTACAAACAATAATAAATGAAATCATAAAGTGTGAAAGTACTTTAAAACACTACAAACTGTTTCCTTAATGGAAATGCATGCAACAGAAAGAGGTGTGTATTGCAATGGGAATAAAATATACACCTGACTAAAAGACATGTTTTTTTTTAAATTTACTGCTATAAAAACCTCCAAATCGTATGGAAATGAGTTCCATTCGAGTTTGTGTGTGTTTGTGGAGATTTGTGCTCATTTAGTTACAAAGCTTTTAGTAAAGTCAGTTACTAATGTACAGTAGGTGAGGTGAGGAGGCCTGGGGTGCAGTCAGCATTCCCAATTCCTCCCAAAGGTGTTTAGTAGGGTTGAGACCTCTGTAGCAGGAGAGCTTCCACTTAAAAAATTGTAGAGCATATCTTCATGGAGCTGGCTTAGTGCAAAGGGACATTGTCATTCTTCTAGTTCAAGTGAAGACAAAAAGAATCCAAAGACGTCGTATGCAATTGTGTGCCTCCAACTTTGTGGTAACAGATTTTGGGGAAGAACCACATACAACTGGAAAAGTCAACTGTCCTAATACTTTTGTTCCTATATCTTGAGCAATTGAAGCAAAAGCATAAATCGTTATGTTTAAAGGGGGAAAATGTCTTATTGAAGATGTAACATTTTATTTTATTTTTGACCAAAGAAACGAAATAAACAAAATGACAAAAAAAAAAAAAAAAAGATTCATTTTGATGAACGAGATTCAAAGAACCAAGTCACTAAAATGATCTGATCTTCAGATCACCAGTTTTCTCTAACGGTTGCAATGAAGAAAACTGTGGTGTAACAGCTCCCCTTGGTGGTTCGTCGGTGCAACTACAGCTCTCACATCATTTGTTGAGCTCATATCTGTGCAGCCAATAATTTGGGCTCTTGAAGAGAAGATAAGTGCATGTGTTACTAGGAAGACTAAGGAGCACCACATTTTTACATGGATGGACAATAAGATCATCTCATTGTACTGTTCTCTTTATAGCTGATTAACAATGAATTACAATGATATATATATATATATATATATTTGTATTGTATATTGTAAAGAAAAAGAAAAGTTGGATATTTATTTTAGCTGGTTTTGCTTTAACACTCCTGAAGGCCTTTGGCTGTGAAATGTGCGGTGATGGCTTCTTTATACTAACCTTAACCTTGCGCTTTCCCTGCTCTCTCCTTCTCTCATCATCTCTCATGCCCTTCTCCTGAATGCCCCTTTCTGTCCCCCTATTCTTCTCTTGCTCTCTCTCTCTCTCTCTCTCTCTCTCTCTCTCTCTCTCTCTCTCTCTCTCTCTCTCTCTCTTTCTCTCTCTCTCTCTCTTATAGAACTGCAGGGTAAGTATAATATCCCCCAGAAAGCTGTTTCTCTTCCTGTAGCTCAAGCTTGCATTCCTTCACCGTCCTTTTAAACACACTTGTGCTGACTTCCCATCAGCACTTGCTTTTAGAGAACTTTATAGCTTTTCAAGTCAGGCTCAGAATACGCCATAATCTGAGATAAATCACTTTTCTAACAATACTAAGCAGGTACCTAATTAGGAAAATGAATAGGATGCTGTATGGTGAAGTGGTAGCTCAATATTTAAAGCTTTGGATCAGAAGGTTGGTGGTTCAAGCCCCATTTTTTTTTTCAAGCTGGATGTGGTGAGGGAAGACATGCAGGTAGTTGGTTTGGAAGAGGCAGATGCCGGGGTTGGGGGGGTATGGGGTATGGAGACGGATGATCCGATGTGGCGACACCTAATGGGAGAAGCCGAAAGAAGAAGAAGAAGATACTTGGGCCCTTAAACCTCTGTACTGTAAGTTTATCCTCACTGTGGTAAGAACAAACTCCTTGAGATGGCATGAGAGGAACCAGTCTCTAAATAGAACCAATCCTCATCTGAGTGGCACCAAATGTCCATTCATTACAGTTCCATCATATTACCATTACCATCTAACAGCATTGTATTGAGCCAAAGAAATGTAAATGACATTGCAGTAAGAGAGAATCGTTTAAAACTGAAAACACTCAGGCACATTTTCAGTATTTCAATCTATAGAATGTAAAGACGAGACAGAAATGCACCGGTCTTATTGCTGTTATTATTATGATTATTATTATTACATTGATAGCATTTTCTGCAATAATCTCTTGCAGTTATCTCATGCATACAACGGAATAGTGAGGGGTTAAGGGCTTTGTTCGAGGGTCCAGCACTGGTAGCTGGACAGTTCAGGGATTTGAACTCAAAACTTCCTGATTAGTTCACAACCTTCTGAAGTTTTTAACCAATGACCTACTGTTCCCTTATTATCATCATTATTATTATATAATTTTGTATAATTATTATTAGGACACTTCATTGTATTTTATATCTGACATAATCTGGAAACCATTCAAGTGTGTTTCTGATTATGTTCTTCACTATACAGCCTTTGCTTGTGCTTTAAGTAATGAAAGCTTGTGCACTTTATGGACAACAAGTGTGTGTTTAAAACGCTGCTGGAATGCAGACTTTCACGTTGCATGAGGTTCTCGCTTTCTTCAAACTCAAAATACGGTGGCACACAAACACAGACTCCCTAGTCTAGTCCTAGCTGTTGTGTTTGCATCAAGCCTTGCTTTTTACATTAGTAGCTGCTTGTTTGTGGTAACATCATCAGTTGTGCATCGTCGCTAAGTGTTCTAGCCACAAATAGCAATTTGCACGAGTTAACAGTAACCTGATTAGATGTTATAGAGATTTCATTGCATATAGCGAGTGTCTAAAGCGATAGAACATGTAGCCTGTTTGTCCTCCATCAGCTGTGTACTGTAGATCCTAGTTAGAATGGATTATTGTATGTCTTTATTTTGTATTGTGACTGAAATTCAAGTCGACATTGTCTTTTTTACGCTACATTTTCTTCCTTCTCTTGTCCACTGTCTTGTTCTGAAACCTTCACTGTAATATTCATGACCATTTCCTGATCCTTATGCCAAATTACTTTTTCTATTCCACTATTAATTCTTATTGTGTCCACACCTCTTCCTTCTGTTTTTCGACGCTCCTTCTTTCCTGTCCTCCGTCTGTCGTTCTTGCACTCTGTCTTTCTGTGAAGGTCGTGGGGACCTGCAGCCTCAGTTGGACAGTGCCATGCAGGATGTGAACGATATGTACCTGCTGATGGAGGAGACGGAGAAGCAGGCGGTACGGCGGGCCCTGGTGGAAGAAAGAGGACGCTTCTGTACCTTCATCAGCTTTTTGCAGCCTGTAGTGGTGAGTTTAATAGCAGGAGGATGCATAGTATAGCATTTTTGATCACAAACAACAATGTTAACTTGTTTCCTTAGGCCTCCAAGTGGTCATTCAAAGAAGTGCACTTGAGCTGATAAAATATTAAAATGATGGCAATAATATACAGTAGAAATGAGCATCTCCTGAGGCCGATGCAATTCGCGTCTCGATGCATAGCCAATAATAAGCTAATAATAGTAATAATAATAATAATAATAAGCTACATATGAAACAGCTACCGATGGAATACGATACGATTCACCCTTCTTCCGATTCGATTCTGATTCGATTCAACACAATACAATTCATTGCAATACAATGCAAATGAATAAAAATGATGCTATTGAGTGCTTTCTTACTTCTATGCTTGACCATTTCACAAACAGGCCTTTGTTGTGCAAAAAAAAAAACAAAAGAAAAAAGATTAAATGATGTTCTTTTCCTGTTCTGTCTTCAGGAAGATGCAGCTCTACCTCTGCCATGTTAATCTGTATTCTATGTGACTCTCAGGACACAGTACTCTCAGTGGTGATGAGAGAACGTGCCCGAGAAACAGTTTAGCGAGGAGAAATCGATCTACAAATATTGGTCACATATTATTGGTCACTTTCTAAATAATAAAAGCATAGCACATCTACTAATAATTACATAGAAATAAAAAAAAATTTACTGATGCAAATATGTTACAAAATAATGCATCGCGATGCAAATTGCAACTTGTAACCGACGCACATTTTTTTGTGCATCACATCATTAACTTTTATAACGATGCACAGATGTAAAAAAAGATGAATGTTACCACTTGTCTACTAGGAAGACGATAATCTGAATAGTTAATTAATATTTAGTCTGTATTAGTAGTGAACGTTTTTGCTATTTTTCTCACCTATCAGAATGGAGAAATTGCAATGCTGGGAGAGATCACACATCTGCAGGCTATTATTGATGACCTCACTGTGCTCACGACCGATCCCCACAAACTCCCGCCCGCCAGTGAGCAGGTACAACACGCCCAGGCTCCCACTTCAGTACAAAAATTCAGCAAATGCTTAGCTTTATTTCTGAAAGCTTTGTGAGAAGATCATCATGGAAATGTTATTCGGTCCTGCTCAAATCACGCCTAAGGTTCTCAGCAGAAGGCTAGTGGTTCGTTTAAAAAAATTTACACTTTTGCTAGAAAGTCAACCTAGTGGGAGAGAGACTATATAAATATAAAAAAAATATAATGAATAATAAATAATTGATGTAATGAGTAAGTATTTCTGTGTCTATATGTCTATGTATACAGTGTGGATGTTTGTTTTTTTGTATATGGTGCGCACTGTGAGGCTCAATGCTAAGCATACAAAGACTAAATACTTTTTTATTGTGCTTTCAATTTTGGGGCAACAGATTAGGAAAGACGTGAATTTAATAGTGTGGTGTGAAAGCCAGGTGCTCCATACTTTTAGTCAGTAGTATGAATAGCATTTAAATCATTAGCATGACAAACTTTCAAGTGTACCTTCAACCAAGAAAAAACATTATCATGGGTGCACCCACATGTACCTTTTATTATTGTATATATATATATATATATATATATATATATATATATATATATATATATATATATATATATACACACACACACCGTATTTTCCGGACTATAAGCCGCTACTTTTTTCCCACGCTTTGAACCCCACGGCTTAAACAACGAAGCGGCTAATTTATGGATTTTTCCTGGGTTTTTCCCGGTTTCACAAACTTCAAGCCAAAAAACTGAGCACCAAAACATTAGACCAATGAAATTGTGAACGGGTTCAGGTGAACTAATGAAACTCTTTATATTAAATCAGATGCGCTCCCACTGAATCGGGCCGCACCACATCATAAATATGGATGAGGTTCCTCTGACGTTTGACCTGCCGCTCACTCGGACTGTCAACAGGAAATGCGAATCATTCGTCAACCGGGCATGAAAAAACGCACCTCACCTGTGTTCTGAGCTGCACGGCATCGGGAGAAAAACTTCCACCGATGGTGATTTTTAAACGCACGACGATGCCAAAAGATAAACTCTCGAGAGAAATAGTTGTGAAAGGAAGGAGGAAGACAGTGAACAATGACTTTCTTGGTAGGCTACTGTTTAGATACAAGCCGTTGTAACACGTTGAGTCAGGGTGAAGGGAGAGCTCGCTAACTCCAGTTGCAACAGAAATCATATAAGCACAGACAGGTTTCCAAAACTCGTGCTTTTTTTATTTTTCTTGGCAACAGCGTTACGGGTTAATCAAAGAAACTTAGAAATGAGCATCAAAAAATAATAAGGACATATTCCTCGGTCTTGCACACATGCAGTAATACCGGAAAAATGCGGTGGCAGGCTATTCCCAAAATGCCGCTCTGCTCTTAAAGGAGCCACAACATATTTCCCCCGTTACACCGTGCAACAGGCACTGTCCTTCGTTAAAGCCTGTGTAAAGTTCATTAGTTTCAGTATAGACACTGCTTATTTATGTTCAAAATAAAAATCTTTTTAAAATTCAGTGGGTGCGGCTTATATTTGG
>JAAIIK010000009.1:2797119-2816036 GCA_014706435.1 Silurus glanis
TATATATATATATATATGTATATTCTCCATGTATATATTTGGATTTGTCTCTATTTTCCTATATCAGGTGATAAAGGATCTGAAAGGTTCAGACTACAGCTGGTCCTACCAGACACCTCCATCCTCCCCTAGTAGCTCCGGCTCGAGAAAAAGCAGCATGTGCAGGTAAGACAAGAAGAGATCATTCTTCCTGACTTTATTTTAATGTTCCTGTTGCATACGTATACATCATTTGATTGTGCAGTTGCCTTAGAGTGACATGTATGGATGATGTTTGAGCTTTCTGGAGGGAGTTCTTTTCAAGTGGTGCCTGCATGTTTTTCAACCTGCTGCTCCAGCTCATACATCGTGTTCATTCGGTTTCTGTATTTCAAGATTCATGTTAACATATCAGTTTGTAATCTTGTTCCTGTCTGGGTGCCCATTACAAACAAAGCACTAATGGCCCAGTTTGAATGATCATATGAAACCATAATTACCTATGAGGGGGCCTTTTACTGCACTGTGGGCTATTGAACTTCACTGATGTGTTACAGGGGGTGTAATCTGACATGGTGTATGTCTGTCGATTTTGAGATAAATGACTCTGCACAGGTTCTGAGTGCTTTAGCAAACTGAGCTGTACTGAGCAGTGGTTACACAATGTCACAATGCAGACTGCTTTGTGCATAACATTAGGTCTATCTAATTCAACAAATCAGGATTGTAATTATCTCAAAGCTAAATTATTGAAAGTCTTTTCATTTTCTTGATAAAATAATGGGCGGGTGTTTTAGCCTCGTTATTGGGGCCCCTGAGCAAGGCCCTTAACCCTCAGTGCTCCAGAAGATCTGTATGGCTGAGCCCAGCCTCCTAACAATCCTGGGATATGCAAAGAAAGAATTTCACTGTGTTGTAAAGTATGTTACAGCATCTGCTATACAAATACTGTAATATTTTTTTCATTTGAACAAGCAAAAAACAGACATTAATGTATATGTATTATACCAAATTAAACATTTATATTAATTAAATAATTAACACACATCATGTATTAATTATGAATGCTAGATTATAGGCCAAAAGAGTACATGTACATCAGAGTCAAGGTTCTTTCTCTCTTCAGTATATTTTGTCTATAAATTAAAAAAAAAAAGAAGATAAAATAAGTTTAATTGAACTACATTGAGTCAAAATTTCGATTGTCTACTTTCCCACTTGTGACATTGTGAATTCTGAATAAGTATAATCTGCTGAAAATGTATAAATAACAAAAGAAAAATGACGATAATTTTAAAACTAAATAGTTCTTTCAGCTTGCAAATCGAGATAATAAACAAGCCTCAGAGAAATAAAGGGTTTGTCTACGGAAGTGTGCCATATGAAAGTGCCATCGTGTGTCCATATCTGTGTATGTTTGTGTAGCCTTGCATGGACACTATTGCAGAAGTCCATGCAAGGCCTTATGTCCTAAACAATGTCAGCTCATACCCAGGTGTCACTCGTTCTTACACTTTCTCCAACCTGTGTGTTTTCCATGTGATTCTTCTTCCTCCCTCTTTCACCCCCTTTTTTAAACAAATTCACCATTTTTGTTTCCTTGGCTATTTTTATTAATTTTATTAATATTGTTGCATCCCACTCATCACATGACGTGACTTTTAATCAAAATGCTGTGACCTTTTTGTCTCATCACCATAACATTTTAATGATCACATCCTCCATATATCCATTCGTATTTTCTCATGCTTTCCTTTTTGCCTTTCTCAACATTACAATGCATGGCTCATTTCTGTTCACACCATCCTGAACACCACCTCCATCCCTTCACCCTCTACTCATCTGTGTCCCTCCTGCCTGCCGTGCCTCCCTCACCCTACAGCAGTGTGAACAGCGCCCACAGTAGTGCCTCTCGCTCGTCAGGAGGCTCACAAACTCACTCACCCAGTTCGTCCTGTCGCTACCGCAGCCTGGCACATCCGCCTCCAGGAGGTGCCCACCGCCTGAGTAGTGTCTCCTCCCACGACTCGGGCTTCATCTCTCAGGATGCCAACATCTACTCCAAACCCCCCTCGCCCATGCCCTCGGACATCACAAGCCAGGTATTACAGCCTCGCAATGCAAGAGTTACACCTTTTAAAACAATGATGATTTTCTTACAAATTTTTGTCGATTACTACTTTTTAAAACCCAAAATGGCATCCATTTATGCAAATGAAGCATTCTTAATTATGCTAATTGGTTTGATTTTGCACAAATATTTCTGCTTATATATAGGGGTGTAAAGGTACACAAAATTCACAGTTCGGTACATACATACATCACAGTTAAAACATAAATTTTTTTTTTTTTTTTTTTTTTTTTTTTTATAACAAAGTTTATTATTATTAATGACATTTGTGATCATTAACATTTGAACAGTTTACATTTTTAAAACAATTCAATGAATAATAATGAATTGCCAAAATTGCCAAATACAAAATACCAGGGGGAAAAAATAGGAATATGTTCAGCTTATCCATCCATCACACAAGCATATCACATAAAACAACTCAAACAAACAGTACAAACACCCAATTTCTCCTAAGTGGCACCTGCAATTTAAAAAACTTTACAGTTAAGGGGATAAATAAACTCCTAAACCAATTCTTTTTACTTAAATAAGTTCTATACCAAGTACCAGAAGGGAGAAGATGAAACTCATGATAGATAGGGTGGGAATCATCTAACAAAATGTTCTGGGTTTTACCCAAAAACCTGTTTATGCTCACGGTTTCGAAGTTTCACATAATGTGGTGGCTGCAAATGTACAATTAAAGCTGGAGGGTGAAATAAAAAAATATTCATCCTATTGCTATATTCTGAGATTGCTGGAGAAACATTTTGGATTACTGTATGTGGTGAAAATGAGAAATAGGCACACGAATTCTAGATGTTTAGCACCTCATGAGGAAAAGTAGGCTACTCAGAGGACCCATCTCAAGACATTGGTAGAATCCTTACCTGACAGGCAGAGTGCTGACATTACAGTGAAGCGTCTACAGTATTAAAGAGAAAAAAAAAAAAGACATGTTTGTGTCCATTTTCTGTGTTTCAGTGTGTAATTGTAAATCAGAGCTCAACCTTACAGTATTTTAATAAACGACTTCGGCTGAAGAAGCAACCATTTGTAATGTTAGATGAACAATGTTAATTGAATGACCAAGTGCACTAGAATGTATCGACAAAATTATTGGGACACCTGACTTTTCCAGGCTTTTCCATATGTGGTTCATGCGGTTCTTCCACAAACCATTACCACAATAATGGAGACATAGTGTGGCATGCTATAGAGCTCTCCACTGAATCCATCAAATACCTTTGAGATGAACTGGAATGTTGAATTTTGTTATCATACATCAGTACCTGACTTTACTATTAAACTTATGGCTGAATGATCACAAATCTCCACAACCACCCTCCAAAACCTAAAAAAAAAGAGGTTATTATTACAGGAAATGGGAAATAAATGTGGACAGGGATGTTTAAAAAACACATACAAATCTTATGGTCAGGTCCACAAACTTTTCTCCATACAGTGTATATAGAAAGGAGAACACAACTAGGACAGGACTACAACGTCGAACTTTTTTTTCTTCTTTCTTTTCTGTAGAAGTCATCGAGTTCAGCATCTTCAGAGGCCTCAGAAACATGTCAGTCAGTGAGTGAATGCAGCTCTCCTACAACAGTAAGTTCACATACCTGTTGATTTGTTTTTCCTATTTTTCATCCACAGGCTTGTGTGTTACTGGAGCTAAATATGGACAAGGTGGTATGAGCATTTTCACATGTCTTTTCTGTCAAAGCTGTTTTCTCTGCTCCACCATCCATCCGATGTTTTGAGCAAACTTGGGTACAGAAAGTGGACCAGTTAAATACCGCATAGTCATGCAGTTCCACCATTTGGTCTTCACAAATTACTTAATTATTCACAAATAAAGTTAGCACATGTTCTATTAGGCCATCCTTTCCTGCTGTCATTTTAAACTTGTGAGTATGTACTTCACATTTTCTGCATTCTAAGTGAACAGTTGTGTACATCCATAATCTTGGCATATTCCATTTCTCTTATTTGCATACATATTACTGATTCTATTTTATATGCTCTGTTCACACACTATACATACAATTATACATACAATATATATAATTTGCCATTTGATCAACCTTTTTAAAATGAAGCAAATCTAGCACATCCTAAAAGTTGTTGTGGCTAAAATGTTCAACTTTTGACCAGAAGGTTATGAGTTCAAATCCCATCACTAGTTACACCGATCAGCCATAACATTATGAAATTATAAGATTATGACAGGTGAGTGAATAACACTGATTATCTCTTCATCATGGCACCTTTTAGTATGTGGGATATATATAGTATTACATTTTGTCCTTAAAGTAGAATCAGGAAAAATGGGCAAGCGTAAGGATTTGGAAAAAATTGTGATGTCTAGACGACTGGGTCAGAGCATTTCTAAAACTGCAGCTCTTGTGGGATGTTCCTGGTCTGCAGTGGTCAGTGTCTATCAAAAGTGGTCCAAGAAAGGAACAGTGGTGAAACGGGGACAGGGTCGTGGGCTCATTGATGCACGTGGGGAGCAAAGGCTGGTCCGTGTGGTCCGATCCAACAGACGAGCTCCTGTAGCTCATATTGCTGTTGAAGTTAATGCTGTTAATACAGGACTGTTTTGGCAGCAAAAGGGGAACCAACACAATAATTAGGCACGTGGTCATAATGTTCGTAATAATCCTTAAATGATATTCTGAGGTAAAATCTTTTGACATATGAAGTGTGATATAAGAATTTTTGGGAATTATAATTAGCCTTTCTCATTAGTTTTTTTCTTAATCAAAATGTTAACTAAATATTAATATTAATGGATGGTTATGGGACTGTAAGGAATGAGCAAATGCTTCAACCTCAACTGATCTATTTTCTGCCCTCATATTTTGTCCCCCTACTCGGCCTGTGCTTCCGGATCACAAGGCTGTGTGATTGCTACGTATTCTCACTGTCTGAATCTTGTCTCTCCATTCCGCAGTTTGGCTCATCCTTCGCTACCTTCCGTCCTGCTCTATCTCACAATGGCTCCATCAGGCCTTTCTCTGTCATACTTCCTGCGTCCCCACCCTCTAGTCGCTCCCCTGGATCCAACACTTCCTCTCCCACATCAAAGGTTCCTTGCTGGAAGGTTTGTTCCCATGGGCACATTTCTTTGCAGATATTTTTTTCTTTTGTTTTGCTTCTACGTTTGCTCGTCTTGAATAATGCTTATTTTTCGATTGCTTTTATTTCATTTCCTGCTTAACTCCATTCATTACCTCATTTTGCTTGTTAACACCAGCCTTTCTTTTTTTTTTTTTTTTTTTCTCTGTGTTTGGAGATTTGATAAACGGAGCAGGACAAGGATGGTACATCTTAGAGTTCACCTGACTCTAACACAAATTGAGCAGGATAGTGCTAAAGGCGCACATCGAGAGTACATGCGTGGAAGGATACTCAAACTGCTGGATAGTGGGCAGGTTTTCTTATCCGAAAGAAAAACGGAAATAGGTTGTTAATTTTTAATTAAAAAAATGACACTTACTGCTTCAGGACTGGTCCAAGGCAGGCTTGCTTGAGCAGCCAGCAGCCAGCACCCTCCAGAGAAGGAAGGAGACAAGAGAATCAGAATCATCACCCCAGTCTCAAGGTTATGCTGGGGTACATCCTGACGATCCCCAAAGGCCCAGGATGACACCTGCCACTATTGCAGCTAAGGTAATGTTCATAAAAGCATAATACCAGTTGAAGCACTGTAATGTACTTCCTGTTTAAGTAAAGGTGCCACATAGAAGTAGGAGACCAAAGAATACTCAGGTCTTCCTATACTAATCTATGCAGGCATGTTGATTTCAAAAAGAAAATATAAAATACAATACAAGACCCTTTCAGTTTAGTCAACTGATAGTTATACAAAGACCAGGCATAACATTATGACATTATAACATTATGACCGGTGAAGTGAACATTTTGTCCTCAAAGTTGAAGGGTGAGAAGCAGGAAAAATGGCGAAGCGTAAAGATTTGAGCGAGTTTTAACAAGGGCCAAATTGTAATGTCTGGACAACTGGGTCAGAGCATCTCCACAACTGCAGCTTTTGTTGCCTGTATTTGGCCTGCAGCGGTCAGTATCTATCAAAAGTGGTCCAAGGTAAAGGAACAGTGGTGAACCAGCGACAGGGCCATGGTTGACCGAGGCTCATTGAGGGGAGTGAAGGCTGCCTCGTGTGGTCCGATCCAACAGATGAGCAACTGTAGCTCAAATGGCTGAAGAAGTTGATTCTGTTAATGATCGAAAGGGTCAGGACTGTTTTGGCAGCTAAAGAGGATCAACACAATATTAGGCAGGTGGTCATAATGTTATGCCTGATTGCCGGTCATAAAGTTATCCCTGGTCTGTGTATAAAGGGACCATTTCTTTGGATGCATACAGAGGGTAATTCTTTAAAAAAAATCTCACTGTAGTGGAGCTATGATCCCCCTACAGCTTTACAGATATAATGTATCTGAACGGAAGCCACCGGTGTTGCAATCTGTATTGTTGTTGCCTCAGGAAGGGTCATTTCTCTTTCCTCCTGCCTACTCATACATTTCCTCCAGGTTTATTGGCACACTCCCACCTCTCCAAAACACACTTGCTGGGGAAGTGATGACTTGAATTTGGAGTAGGAGCGAATGAGTGTTTAAATGTGTCCCCATGGCATCCTGTGGTGGATTGATGTCTAGTCTCTTTACTCGATATCAGTGCCTGGTCTCACTGATGTCTGAATAAACACAAATCCCTCTTTTTGAGGAAACCCCATTTCCAGAAGTATGGAGGTTATCATAACAGCAAAGCAGGGACTAAATCTAGAATTTAATGTTCCATAAGTGATGATGTCCACCTTTTACCCCCATTCTATATAATGTATCACTTCAAATGAGATAAATAATGTAAAATTATTGTACAACATTTGTTTTGTACATTTATTCATTTTTTTCAGCATTGTGAGGAGGTTTCCCCTGCAGCCAGCGACCTGGCCATGGTGCTTACTCGTGGCCTCAGTATGGAACAGCAGAAGAGCAGTAGGGACTCACTTCAATACTCGAGTGGATACAGCACTCAGACAACCACGCCATCGTGCTCTGAGGATACGATTCCTTCCCAAGGTAAAGCTTCATGTTTATCTTACACACACACACACACACACACACACACACACACACACACACACAAACACGCACACGTTGAATTGCATCCAATAGTAAGTCGAGGAAATGTTTAATATAGACATTGATTAGCTAATTAATTTAGTTGGTAAAACAGTGACAGGAAAGCTCATCAACAGCCATCAGATATTGAGAAGTATTAGTTGAGCACTGATAGTGATTTTGCAGTGGTGGACAAAGTACATAATCCACGTACTTGAGTTAAAATAGAGATACACTAGGTAAAATATTACTCCAGTAAAAGTGCTCCCCTTAAACATTCACCTGAGTAAAAGTACAAAAGTATTTGCCTTCAAATGTACTTAAGTATCCAAAGTGCTATGATTTATTATGGTTATAAAGTTAGGTAAGGTAAGATAAGGTAAAATAAAATATACCTTTATTCGTCCCACAGTGGGGAAATTTCTCTGTTACAGCAGCAAAGAAAAAGAAATGCAAATATATAAAAGAATAAAGACATAATACAGTATAAAGTATTGGACAACACAATGTATAAATACAAAGAAGAAAAAAGAGACCACGATTAAGTAGTTACGCTAACAGACCTATTGCACACATATAATATTGCATGGTTTTAAAATTTCTGTTATTGTAATTATTGCAGTTAAACAGTAATAACAGTGTATTTTTGGTGACTGGTTCACCGGGAGCAGCTCTGATTTTAAAGATGATAATGATTTATAATGATATATTGATATTATATTATCAATTTTGTCACAAGACTCTTTGCTTAATCAACTCAGTTTATTTGAAAAGACTCTAATGTTACTCTAAGCACACCAATCTATTAATAAAATGATCTTATTTTGCCAAACACAGATAGATATCTATTAGAATTACCCAAAATCTTCTTTTCAATACTTCAAAAAAATTGGATTTGTGGCAAATTAGAGTCAGGAGATTCTTACATCACTTACTGTATTCCTCTTGAAATGTTCTGCTTGCTGTTGAACTGTATGTTGGTGATAAGTAGATACACCAACCAGCAATCAAAATTCAAAACAGAGCGTGCGCTCGGCCCTGATTGGTGGCTTGCTGTGTGCTGGACCAAAAGTTTTTATCCGCTCATAAATAAAAAGGAACGACTTATTTTACTAAATGTAGTTGACTAAAAAGTACGATATTTGACTTCGAAATGTAGTGAAGTTAAAGTCAAAATCTCTCCGAATGGAAATACTTCATTAAAGTACAGATACGCAAAAAGGGTACTTAAATACAGTAACGAATAACATTTGCTTTCTTACTGTCCCCCACTGTGGTTTTGTAAGTGCTTGTAGAGTTAATTGGATATCATAGTAGCCAGCTGAAATCTTTGTAATGTACACAAATCTAACAGAAATCTGCAGGCCTTGGTTGGTGACAGTCTTTCTAATCAAAGCATGTAATCTAGAACTTGAAGCACTGGTACAGAATTGGTGCATTCCAGTTAAACACAATCTGTAGAACGGAATTATGTTTCTCTTTACAATTCAAAATTACAACTAAAATATTCTTGTGCTTTCTTTTCTGTTTACTTATTTCCTCTTTCTTATCCCACCCAGGCTCTGATTATGATTGCTACTCTGTAAATGGTGACACTGAAGCCGATGGTCAGTCGGATTTTGACAAATCGTCCACAATCCCACGGCACAGCAATATTGCTCAGAACTACCGCCGCATGATCCAGACCAAAAGGCCAGCTAGTACGGCTGGACTGCCCAGCGCCATGGGCGCCCAAGGAGGAGTTGGTGGTGGAGGACCAGGCAGTCACGGGACGGCCACCATCCGCCGAACACCCTCCACAAAGCCTGGTGTGAGGCGCACTCTCTCCAACGCTGGCCCCATCCCTATCCGGCCACCCATAGTGCCAGTTAAGACACCCACCATACCTGATTCGCCCGGTGGATACCCAGGGCCTCCGGCACGTGTGGGCAGTGAGGAGTGTGTGTTCTACGCAGCAGATGATGCCTCCCCAGCTGCTATGGAGTATGTAAAGGCTTCACCGAAGCGCCTCAGCCTACCTAACGCAGCTTGGGGCACAGCAGGCGCCGAGATGAGTGTGTACGGGCAGCCGGGAGAAGAAGATCAGCTTCTAGCTGCTAACCGGCACAGCCTTGTGGAAAAGATTGGTGAGCTGGTAGCCAGTGCCCAAGCCCTGGGAGATGGCCAGTACCCTTTCCCCTCACTGGCACCCGAGGGCCAGACCGTTCCTCAGAGTAAATGTCCCCCGCAGGAAGGAGAGGACATGCTGGTATCTATCCGTCGAGGCGTCCGGCTGCGCAAGACCGTCTCCAACGACCGCTCGGCACCACGCATACTGTGACAGCTGTTAGAGAGATAAATGAAGGTGCAGTTAAAAAAAATTATCAAAAGCACTCTGTGTGGACTCTGTAGAGAATGAGAAGAAGAGGATTTAAAAAAAAAAAAATCAATTAAATGTTTAAAAGAAGTCGTTATAGTAACATAACGAACATGAGAAAAAAATAGGAGTAAAATTCTAAATAACAACAGGCTCAGGCCACTGTAACTTGTAGCGTGTCTGGACGCATGTTTGTCTTATTAACACTACCCATCATGGCAGGATAGTCAGGCTCTAGGAAGACACTGGGCAGATGCAAGAACAAGGAAACATTTGGGGACAAGGATCTTTGAAAAAACAAAAAAACCCTAGTTCTAGACTCCAGGAATTAGTGCTGGAAAAGCTCATCTAATCAATGGAGGACAGTCGGGGTGGGACTCGCGACATCACACTGTTGGTCAGTGTGACTGTCAGTCAGGCTGAAGATGAGCGGGGCTCTGCTGCAGGTCAGCTTTGTGGTTATGGAAATTATCTTCTTCTTTTATTAGTGCACCTCTTTTAGCTTGTTTAATCATTTAAATCCAAGCAAATAATCCTGACTGCAGATCCTTACGTTGAAGGTGTGCATATCAGATGTATGTATTTTTTTTTTAAATGACCTAAAAACAAATGCCATTATAACGTGGAGCAATAATCTTTCTGTTTAACAAGGGGAAAAAAGACAGAATTACAAGAATAGTTGGAGATGTTGTTAAAAGCCTTGGGGGAACTCGGTTCTGTTTGTGATAGTGGGGGGAAGGAAGTGGAAGCCAAGATGTGCAGTGAGGAAGCAAAGCACTTTGAAGACACAGTGTTGGCCATAAGGGGGCAGTGTAGCTGCACTGTATACAGTAAATGCTAAGAGGAATAGAACTGCTTAGCAAGGGGCTGAATTTAGGCCATGTAGCGCCGAGGTCCAGCACAGTTTGGCGATTTGTCCCCTTTCTTACAGGATTTTTAGCTGGCTAGCTAATCCAGAACAATCCTACCCAACTCTCTGACAGGATTTTTAAGTCATTCTTAACCTGCCAGAATTGTATTAAGGATTAGGTAATATAAAGTAATAAAAATGCTTATAATCCATATTGCTAGTTCGCCATCTAGCACCGGATTTCTGAGTGGATCTGACTGTCAGAAGTGATATTAATAGAAATGTCAATAATAGCGAATGCGGTATCAAGTAAATAAATAAATAACGTATAGCATATAACTTGAATCTAAATACAGAAGTTTGACAAAGCTTTTCAGAAATATTTGAAAGCCATGATTTAAGATCCAACTTGCCATTTTTCAGCCCAAAATTCATGCCCAAATATCACCAAACTGATTGACCTCTGGCCATACACAGCTGTCGTTAAGCACCCCTTGCAATAACGGGCGTAGAAAGAAATTAGCTGTGGCGTGATAGTTAAAAGAGTGCAAAGGAAAGTGAATAAGATATGTAACTGAAAGAGTGAATTTGGTTGGGAAGTGTTTTTCTTTTCTTTTGAAATTAAGAATTTATCATTTTTTTTAATTTTTTTTTTTAATTGAGGTGAGTTGTTTTATTGACTCACGAGCCTCCAACCACACCGCTCTGACTCGGCTAGAAATCCAGGAGGTTTGTCAATGAGCTGAGATGAAGGCACAAACCTGGTAGTCTTATGGAAAAGAAAAAATAAATAAAGGAAAAAGCGATTGTGTCAAGAATCTGGGAGAGAAACAAGGACGAGAAACACAGAAAGCAAAGGACAGACATCCAGTGCTTTATAACGTGAGCATTCCACTGCCTGATCTAGAAAATAGGACGTGTTATGAAATGTGGCATTTTATTAAAAGAAAAAAAAAAAAAACCATCGCATGGACACAGCGGTTTCCTGTGAGTACCCATTTCACAGCGTGACGAAATCAAAAGAACGCTTTTTGGATTTTGGAGTCGGAATCAGTGGCCAAAACACTGTTTTAGTCCTGTAGTATGTATCTGTGAGTGACCTTCTGTGCTCCCCTGGTTCACTATAACCCCTGTCGTCTCGCGTAGTTCTGTCGCTCCAAGTGACCACTACATGTGCGACTAAATGGACACTTAATACTTATTAATATATTCTTCCTTTTTTTTTTTTTTTTGGGGGGGGGGGGGGGGGGGGGGGTTTTTTTATTATTTATTTTGCATAAATAGAGCACTCTGTTTTAGGAATGCCTGTCTTTTAGGAAATAAAAAAGGTGTATCTGCTGAGTGAAGGACTGCCTCTGAAGGAATGGTGTGAAAGGGGCACAAGACTGGTGTTACATGCCAGGTGCGATGATGATCACTCTTTCAAGACGTACAGTCTAGCGCTGTATATATAATCCTATATATACAGCGGATACATAGACTAAAAAAGAGGGTGGACAGTAAGTCTACTGCTCTCAAAATAATGTCCAAAGTCTGTGAAAAAAAAAGTAAAGGTCAAATCTATGACAGCAATATTTCACGTCTGATAATAATTTGGCATTTATATACTGTTTGAATGCGTAACGTGCTAATGACATCGCTCGGATATTTCATACTGACCCTGATACGTACGAACCTGCGCAGTGAGCGTGAGAAAGACCAAGGGAGGATATTAGAAGCAGAACAGACAAAAAAAAAAGTATAGAAGATAAAAATTTACAGAAACTTAAATAAGAATGATTGGAAGATGGAGACGTAATAAGAAGAAAACAATTACAGAATTCTCGATTCTCGCTGTTTTTTTCTCTACCAGGGGTTTTAAATTCCATTCCAGGAGCTCATTTTCAATTCTTCTGCACAACCTACACAGATTATCTGATTAGTTGTATCAAAAAAATATACAGAATACAGACAGATAGCTAATCAAGTTATTTGGTACACAGACGCAACAACTTCTAATGCTCTGTGCTGGAAAACCAGCCAGATATCTGTACACAAAAGCAAGCAATATTGCTGTGAGGAAACGTTTCAAACGTCAGGGTTCTTGAGTTGCAGCACAATGAAAAAAAATTTCAGTGACAATGCGTACCAGATGTGCTTTTGCGAACGCGTTGTCCTGCATATCTACATGCAGGTCAGTAACCTAGCATGCAGTGTTAGCATGCTAGGTTATACTGTTTGGCACAACTATCATATGCTTGGGATTATATTGTCAAAATGTTCGAGAAATTCGAAAGAGATCTGCCTGGTGTCTACATTGTAGATAGCTATGTGTCTCTGTTTGCTTGTTTAAACTACTCGGGAAGTAAAAAACATTGGAACTAATAGACAGTGTGAGAATGAGTGTAATTCACACGGTGACCCTATTTTACAGACTCAGATAGTGGGATTTTTCCCCCCGGAAAAACAAGATACCTTACAGGGAATATGCATTACATGAGTTAGTATTGCGCCCTCTATTGGCGGATATAGGTTTCTAATATGTGCAAATCGTTTCAGCAGATTATCTCGAACATTTCATGTTGTGCTCCTTGAAGACTGACAATTTGATCTCCCCTTGCAGTAATCTAATATAACATGCTTCTTCCTTATCATTACTGTCTTCTTCTTCTTCTTCTTCTTCTTCTTCTTCTTCTTCTTCTTCTCAAGCCCATTGCTTGAATATCAAACAGAAAACCTAGTCATTTGCAGTTTTTCCAATGAAAGTGTTTCCCTCAGACTGAAGATGAAGTATAACATATACTATACAGATGTTTTAAGACATTTTTCAGCCAGTCTCTAGACATTATCTCGAAGGAAACCCGGATACAATGAGTCTAGTGTACAAGTTGTTCAACTCTAAATGCCTGAATAAAAGACGAGCACAAGAGAGCAGTGTGTAATATTTATAATACTGCACTCAGCATGGCCAAATGACCAAATCCTTCATGTTTATTGTAATTTCCAGTGAACCTAAATGACTTGGTCAGGCCTTTCGTTACAATATTTAAATTTTAGGCAACATCCTCACTTCATTTTTACAGCCTTTCCACAAAAAACAGCTATTTCAAGCTCTCTTCGGCATATACAGCGACTTCTTTCTAATTGGATTTGCTTTACATAACAAAAGCAAAACCATGCAGTATTAAACTCGTGCATGTATCACGCGACTAAAATGTGAACCCGAACTGCTAGAGGCAGTGAACAAGACGTGTGTGTGTGTATAACCGATTCCGATAAATCTAGCGGAAATCTACCTATTGGCACCACTGAAGTAAACCGTCACTCAAATAACACACAGGTGCAAAATGCACACTTGCTCTCTCTCACCGGTTTCTGTACTCAGGTGACTCACCTGTCTATTCTTTTTCTTCTTCCCTAACAGACCTCTTTGCATCATTCACAAATTCCGTCATTTCCACCATAGGCCGTGCTTGTTAAAATTCTTTCCTCATGCATTATTCATATGCAGCCGACAGTCAAACATCCATCTTTTTATGCTATTATTTTGTATTTTCTATGCTAGTGCATTTTAAACAGCACACTGATTGTGTGTGTGTGTGTGTGTGTGTGTGTGTGTTTGAGCTGCACACCATGTCTGCACGAGAAGCTAATGAAATCCTTCTGATGAAAATTGATATCTAGCGTTAGCACAGACGACTGAGCGAAGCTCTGTTCTCACTCATTCCTATTCCTTTTGCGAAACTCATCAGCGGCTTCGGATATAAATTTTAGCAGTTCATATGACTTCCCAGAAACCAGATTACAGTTCCTGAGCACTAGACTACAACTACACAACAACTCGTTCCTACACGATAGTCTGCTTTCGCTTTTGTTCTTTCCTGTTGATTACGAAAATCTCACCTCCGGGCATTTCCTTGATTTCACATACTAAGGTGCACGGGTGGATGAAAATGTCCAAATGATTATCCATAGGAAATTGCCTACTTTATGAAATGACCTATAAACTTTGCAATTTGTTTACCAAATGCAGATTAGCGAGGCTAGGACAATTGTTGCTTGTGATGCTTGTGACCTTGCGGTGTCTGGACAATGCTAGCTGCCATTCTAAAAAAAAGAAAAAGTATAAAAAGACACAAACTCTCCTGTGTTCATTGTGTTTTGGAAGTCTAAGACTCAGCCGTGCTCAAACCCAAAGTGCAGCATGTCTTTCATCCGCCCGGCCTCGCGTTGCTCATCGTCTTTCTGCTGATGGCCTGATTTACATGTATAATGCCCCCTCGTCCTCACCCACTCGTACTCGAGCTCAGAAATATCAGCCATCAGTGGAACCTATGCTTCCTCATGTCATTAGCGCTGCCAAACAGACAGAGTGATGCAAGCAGGCACCATGGCAACCTGGCCCGATCTCTGAACATCGTCTTTCTTTCTTCTGCACAAAAAAAAAAAAACCTTTTGCTTTGACACTGACGAACCCTGGAATACGGCATCGATGTAACCTGATCTTAGCCACTGTCCTTCAAACCACTTTCCTAGTTCTCCTATTTGTGAAGAGAAATAAAGTGTGCGTTTTTTTTTTTTTTTTTTTTTTGTACAAATCACATCCTCCCATTTCTCCAATGTAGTCAAGACTACAGGTGCTCCCGTCTCTGTTCTGCTTCTATATCCTTTTTCACTTTAATTTATTGTATTTTTCTTTTTCTTTTCTGAAGCTAATCTGTCTTTATTGCTGATGACAAATATTCCTTTTTTTTTGGTAAGATTTATTCTCTTTCTTTTTTTTGTTAACTAGTCACTGCTAATGTAACAAAACGCACTGTGATGATCCCAGTATTAATAAAAGTTGTACTTAAACGGTGGGCGTTTGTGCATGTTTGATGTCATTTCCTTTTGTGGCGTTTAACAGCGTGGCAGGTCGGCGCACAAACGTCAACGTGGCAAGCAGAAACTCCAGAAAAGCCTCGGCAGTCAATTGTGTCATTACTGAAGTCCTGAAATACTGAAGCACACTGCTAAAATCAGTCATTTTTAATCTGATGGGGTAAAAATGACCTCTGGGATGACTGGAGAGTCCTGAGGGAAATGATTGATGTTAAATAAGGCACTCAAAATTTGTGGATTTGGGCAATTTGCCCGCTTTTAAATTCTATTTTAAAGCCTCTATAATATATCTTCCTTATGAAATGATTATATTGTATAGTATAGTCTGTAAAAAGGAAAATGACTAACTTATGACTAGTCCCTGTAAAAATATAAAAGCTAACATAATGGCTTTTGAAAGCATTGACATCCCAGTCATAAAAAAAATATTAAAACTATTTCATTATAGGTAGAAAAATAGGTTGCATTTTTTCTCCTAGACAATAGGGGGAAGCAAAGACCTTCCTCCAATCTCCAGACATCTGCAGCCAGATATGAATGTGTTAACTTTCAATTATTTGCTATGTTCAGGATGTAATCGGTGTTGAACGAGATTCTTACACACCGGTATACCATTAAACTAAGTGCTACAAATCACCTATTTGGCAGATTTATTTATTTATTTTTGTACAAAAATGTATATACCTGTCCCATCAGCGCAGTGGCTTTTTAACAGCTCAAGTAGCTTTCTATATTTCGATAACGACTTCCTTCATATAATAGACTTTAATAAGGATGGATCCTCTTAGCATATCACCTCTCCGACGACTTCATAAACCCGCACCAGGGCGACTTTAATTAAATCGAAAGGAGCCACTGATAATTTACAAAAGGAAATTCGTTCTGAAACCACATCGAAGGGTGAAACAGAGGGGTGCTGCATATCGGTTTATCGTTCAGTTCTGTTCAATTAATTAAACGTGTAAAAGAGCTCGTCTGGCTGTCCGACTCCTACTTCACTACAGACTCCATCAACGACTGTTAAGCTGAAGCAGCTGGATTCCATTCATATTGGTGTAAAAAAAGTCTTAAATGTCACGTGCACTGTGTTAGCTGTAATTAATTTAGCTTTGATTTGAGCAGTGAATCCGAATCCATCAGCTGGTACACATGCAGAAATTCACACGACTACATGTACGTGTAATGGCACTGTAAATGTCTCCTAGTTCCCTATTTTTAGTCTTATAGCATATAGTTACTCTCTTTATGTAGCACTACAGGCCTTGACAATTATATAAGAATGACTCAGTTAGGGTTTGTCTCACTCCAAAATAGCAGAAAGTAAAATAAGCTGAACTTCCATGCGCTTTCTTTTCAGCTTTTCAGCCAGCTTCTGTAACCAAATGCATATTTTGCATCAGATTCTCGTCTGCTATGTATAATATACCATAATAAGGTCCTACAATAAGTCTCCACAATTCACAATGTATGTCAGAGCAAAAAAAAAAAAAAACAAGAACACCTTAGACATCTGCGACTGAACTACGAGGTGGAGTTAAAAAGTTTTGGGAATATTAGTGCTAACTGGTGCTATCTGATCACGTGTGTTACCACGTCTGCGATTTCATCATGACGACAGCAATTTAGAACAAAGAGCAAATGTTAAATTCTGTGTGAAACTGAGCAAATCTGTCACGTTTGCCATATGGCGATTCTGCAGTGAGTCGTTCGAGGTGTTCTGAGTGGCACCCACGCTGCAAGAGCGGAAGAACATCACTGGAAGATGACGAGAGATCTGGAACACATTCAATGAGCTCAACCCCTGGAAATGTCGAAACCATTTGGCGGCTTGATGAACCATCCACATGATCTCACTTCCACACCACCCCATTTGCCCGACTTCGCTGTCTTACTAAAGATGAAGATCCAGCTGTTTCGACACGAATCACAGAAGTTGCTTGACACGCTTCAAAAAGACGACTTCCAGGACACACTCCAGAAGTGGCAGGAACGCTGGGAACACTGTGCAAAGGGACTATATTGAAGGTGATAGTGTGTAAACACAGATAAATCAAATACTCACTTGTAAATAGAGATATTCACAAAACTTTTTGATACCACCTCATATAGAAATCTTCAGACATGACTTGCTCCAGAACACAAACAACCTTAGACTGTCCCAAAGGTTCACCTTACAGCACAATGACGACCCAAAGCACAGCAAGACAGCGTTAGTGTGGATTTAGAACAAGTCTCTGCATGTATGTGAGTAAAAACCCCATGCTCCAGTGACTACCCCATAGATCTGTGAAGAGATCAAAAATGGAATGTAAAGGCAGATAATTCAATTTATTTACAGAAATAAATTGCTTGAAAATATATATTTTAAAGTCATACATTTTTTGAACCAGACTCAAGACTCAAGACTCATCTTCATCTGGGTAATACTGGATCTTCATTCTTTAAAGTTTCAGTTTTGTTGCTAGATACTTAAGTGGTGCTGTCATGGGTTTCCTTGGAGATCCATCGGATCGAAGTTATTTAAATAAACTCACCTCCATCTGGGTTTGTCATTAAAATAAAAGCCTACACAGAACAAATATACTGTAGCTTGGCTTGTGAATCATGATAGAATCGAATAAAATCATGAAGAGTTTACAACAGATTTCGTTTATGATATATAAGTTGACCCTAATGACCATTTTGGCTCTCAAAAAACTTCAAAGATATACCTTAAACACTTGGATCATCATGCTTGCTAGTGCTACCACAGATCTCCATCACCTAGAGCAATGAGCTGGCCCACACAAAGAAGGTGAGATGACTAGTGGACTGGTGCAGCAATAACCTCTTCCCCGGTGTCGACAAGATGAAGGAAATAATGGCCAGCTTCAGAAAAAAATAAAACCCCGGCTCTACATTCTCAATGAGGAGCAGTGGCAGAGCAGTCCTTCATCCCTATAAAGGCTCACCAACAATTCTATTTCTCTATCCTATTTCTATCCTGTCCCTCTTCTGGAGAACATCCTTCACATTCTGCATCATGTTGTGATACAGCAGCTGTGAGGCTGTAGACACGACAGCTTTTGAGGGGAAGTAAAGCTGCACTTTGACTGGAAAAACATTGGGTGTACCTTGAGGAACAAGATAAAGGAACATCTTAGTATCTGAGAACGCAATAATTCATGTAATATGGACGCATTTCTCTTCAGCGTGATTTGTGGTGTTTGCTACTGCTTTCAGTCAGTAAAAGCAATGTAATAAATGATGGTCAGTCAGAAAAAAACACAGTTTCAGGCAGATGGCCTAAAGTGTAGTATGAATAAACAGGGAAATCTTTTACTGCACCCCTCAACAATGATTAACTGTAATTCATAGACATTTGGTGCCACCCGCATGCGAATTGGTTCCCTTTTGAGTCTGGATCTTGACATCGCAGAGGTTTTTCCTCACCACAGTCACCACTGGCTCGCTCATTAGCAGAGGTGGGAAGTAACGGAGTACAAATACTTCGTTACTGTACTTAAGTAGATTTTTCTGGTATCAGTACTTTACTCCACTATTTATTTTTCAGACAACTTTTTACTTTTACTCATTACATTTTTACACAAATATCTGTACTTT
>JAAIIK010000009.1:2827280-2847235 GCA_014706435.1 Silurus glanis
GTGTGTGTGTGTGTGTGTGTGTGTGTGTGTGTGTGTGTGTGTGTGTGCGTGCGACAGGTGCAGACAGAGATTGCAGAAGTGTCACACAAAATCTAAAAACCCCAGTATAGACATAGCTATTGTTTCCCACTGACTCACTGTATTGAAACATCAATACCAAGTCATCCCTGCAGTGAAGTATCAGAGTATCAGCACAAACAACCCTTGACAGCGTTTGATTTCCACACTTGACCCCTGTCTAACTCTTTTTAGATCCTATTCTTCTTATTTAGTTGTTGCTTCCTTTCTTGTTGAGACAAAAAAAATAAAAGATTAATTAAATTTAATTAAGTCTATTGTGACAAGTCCCTCCCGGCTTGTCTGTTAGCTTGGGGTGATATCGGGATGTGAGGCTCACCCGGATTCCGACCCCTTTACAAAAAACCCGCCAGACCTGAGAAGTAAATTTAGTGATGATCGATGGAGGCAGGATGGGTTCAATCGTCTGTGAATTTTTTATGGGGTCGTACCAGCGGGAGAGGCCATCAGCTTTGCCATTTTTAGTCCCCGTGTGAAACGTGACTGTAAAATGTAACCTGTTGAAGAATAGCGCCCATCGGGCTTAATGTGGGTTCAGACGTTTTGCCCCTTTGATTGTTTCAGTTTTTCAAATGCACTCTGCGCATCTGTTAACCATAGAAGTCTCTTTGGTTTTACCCAGGGTATATTCAACACAGAGGGGGCGTCATGTTTGGCAGTAGCTTAATTTGGCAGTCGTGCATTCCCCGTCATAAGTTTCTGGCTAATGCAGAAAATAGGCAGAAATCTGCTGGAGAAATCCAAGTCAGTGGTCGGCAGCACCATCAAATTTGTCGGGCAGAGCTAGCCTCGGCAGTGCGGGTCGGCCGGCAGGAAAGAGCATGGAAAGTTTGAAGAAGCGGCCTGATGAGCCTTTAGCTGCTCCAGGTATGCCGCTAGCATCTCTTCTTGGTAAGAGACTACGGCTTCAAACTGTGAAACGCCTGCTGGATTCCCAGGCAGCGAAGAGTTCATTGTTCAGATTTTGAAACTTGGTTTTGGATATTTGTGCTCTTTCATCCCTGATGTACACTGGCGATCAAAATTAGAGAACAATTTATAAACAATTGAACAATTCTAAAATAATGTCATCTTCACTGCTCAACAGTTGAAGGAGTTTTTGTCCTGTCTATACCATGCTACCAGAACACCTTTTCTACAAAATAACTAAGACATTTAAAAAAAAACATTATTTTGCAGAAAACACACTGATAAAAATTAGAGAACACTTTCAGATACCTCCCAGTTATTGGTGTTAATCTGGCACCTGGTGCTAATTTCCTTGATTATCTGTCAACCCCTATTTAACTGGCAGCCTAACTTCCAGTTTCACTGACTCTGCAAGATGGTGGGCCATTCTAAAGTGACTAAATCTTCCGGCAGCAGGTTGTCCAGATGAAGGGCAAAGGGATGACCCTATCAGCCATAGCAAGACAAGTTGGTCGTTCCAAATCTGTGATTTCAAGAATATTGAATCTTTACAACATCACAAACTCATTCAAGTCCGCCAAGAAGTCTGGTCATCCACGGAAGACAAATACAAGAGAGGACAGGATACTGCGGAGGATCTCAATGGGCAATCGTTTCCACACTGCAGCTGGAATTGCTCACCAGTTCAGCGCTGAACAGGGTAAGGATCTGTCTCGTCATACAGTGTCTCGACGTTTAAGAGCATTTGGACTGAAAGCCCACTCTGCAGTGACCAAACCTCTCATTAGCAGAAAGAATCAAAAGGCTAGACTAAGCTTTGCTGAGGAGCATGTTGTGTGGACAGAGGAGAACTGGTCCAAAGTTCACTTCAATGATGAAAGCAAGTTTAATTTATTTGGGTCCGATGGGAAACATTATGTTCGGCGACAAACTGGAGAAAGACTGAACCCAAAGTGTGTAAAGAAGTCAGTGAAAAGTGGAGGAGGAAGTGTTATGGTTTGGGGCATGTTTTCTGCAGCAGGAGTTGGGCCTCTTATACAGCTACATGGCAGAGTGAATGCAAATGTTTATCAGAACCTTCTTCAACAACATATGGTTCCTTTCCTGCGTTCATCACCCAATCAGCCCGCAGTGTTCATGCAGGACAACGCTCCATGTCACACAGCAAAACGGGTAAAGCAGTTCCTTGAAACTGAAAACATTGAAATAATGACATGGCCTGCCCAGAGTCCTGATCTCAACCCAATAGAGAACCTCTGGAAAATCCTTGGTGACAAAGTTATGGCCAAGAAACCCACTACAGTCACCGAACTGTGGAGGAGACTGGAAGACGAGTGGACCAAAATCACACCAGAGCAGTGTGAGGGACTAGTGCTGTCCTGTGGCCGCAGATGTGCTGAAGTCATTCAGAGCAGAGGCCTGTACACTTCCTACTAATTGCTGACTGTTGTAACCTTCAGAAAATTTTGTTGTAATCTTTTTCCATGCTACAGTCATTGTTGTTCTCTAATTTTGATCAGTGTGTTTTCTGCAAAATAATGTTTTTTTTTTAAATGCCTTAGTTATTTTGTGGAAAAGGTGTTCTGGTAGCATGGTATAGACAGGACAAAAACTCCTTCAACTGTTGAGCAGTGAAGATGACATTATTTCAGAATTGTTCAATTGTTTATAAATTGTTCTCTAATTTTGATCGCCAGTGTAGGTGAGGTGAGGAGGGCTGGTGTGCAGTCAATTAATCCCGAAAGTGTTTAATAGGTTTGAGGTCAGAGCTCCATCGCAGGTCTCTCAATATTATCTCATTTACATTTGCAGCATTTAGCAGACGCCTTTGTCCAGAGCGACGTACAAAAGTGCTTTAAGTCCCTAGCAATGAATAAATCTACACTGGTACACCAGATTACAAACCTTATATAAATCTTTCACTCCAACCAATGCAAACCATATCTTCATAGATCTGGCTTTGTGCAAAGAGGCACTGTCATGCTGGAGCAGATTTGAGTCTCTTAAGTGAAGGAAAAATGATGAAAATATGGAATTTTTTTGGTAACAGTTTGAAGAAGAAGCACATATGGCTGGAAATGTCAGTTGAACATACAGTGTATGTACATGACCATACTTTTTTTTGTTGTTGTTTTTCAATCATTTGCATTAGTGGCATGGTCAAGATTTAGCTGTGCACCAGACAGGGGATCATGGAGGGCGATTGTGATTGTAATGAGTGGCTTTCTCGACCTCTGTGTGGTTTATGGCAGTTTATTTTGTTTTTTGTTCTTTCTTCAGTAAGCTGCCAAAAGCCAGAGAGATAGAAAGGATGGTATCTTTTTTCTGAATTGGCTGTGCTGAACTTGAGCCATACACTGCAACATGTTTTGATTTTTATCTGTGTTCTCAAGCCCATAACCTTTATTATCTTAGTTGATTGAAATGGATCCCTGTACATGGCTGCCGTTAAGCAATCGGCTCAAATCTGACTCGAAGGACAGCATGTTGATGGGTAGAAGTAGTTCAGCTCAGTTAAGGTCCTGAACAACCATTTGGTTGCCAGATCTAATCGTAGAAATGAGATGGATTCCTGAGCAAAGCTATACACTTGGGTGAAAATAAATGCCAAGCATAGCACTGGATCCATTCAGCACTTATGTTTGTTCTTCTACAGGCTTGTGTTTTTGAATGCAAGAGAAACATATGGTCGTGTCTTTTTAGATTATTGGCCTTGTGATATTGTTAACTGCTTCAAGGTGCTCAGAGATTGCTAAGTGCTGAACTCTCATGGAAAAAAAAAACTTGTTTAATGTGTATGTACTGCATTTGGTAATGGGAAAACAACCTTGGTATTCTGGGCATAGGCAGTTATTTACACAAAAAAAAAGAGAAAACAATGAAAACTATAAAACAACCATGAATAGCCAACCCTTGCACTTCTACAGAATGTGTTGCAAGTAAGGCTGAGTAGGTAGATTTTAAAATGGTACTTAACGTGAACATCAGTGGGAATAAAAAGGAGTGAAACAGTCAGAGGAACAGTGCTGGAGTTTCACTGAAGTCGTTATGCTGTCACTACAATAACCCTGGAGTCTCGTTTAGAAAGATTGTGTGTACTGTATGCACAAAATCCTTGAAAAGTGTGCACTCTATTTCCCACATATACGTCGGGATGTATAAAGAAGTACAGTATATGGACAAGTGTGGGTTTTTTTACTTTGTATTTGAACCTCATCCTTGATCTCACCAATGTTTCTCTTTTCTGCTATATCACCGTCATTCACTCAATAATGAATTTAGAACAGCGTATTTATGTATTAATGAAGTAATTCGTATTGGCCGTTTATATAAAATAGAGGGCTTTATACAAAGCAAAAGGTCATTTTATGCATGATTTGTTAACTATGATTACATTCGTATAGTCGATGTACATTTTCCTGTTTTTTGTGTCATGGTTTTTAAATACTTTTTTCTTTGAAAAATTCTCTATAAATTCAGCCCCTGGCCATATACTGTATAATTGTCTTATTGATTTGCTCTTTTAGAGTGATTCAGAATTGTTATCAGATCTACTGATTGATTTAGGAGGACTAAGAGACCATTATTTTTAATAAAAGAGATTCATTCATAAATCATGTAGAACGTGTTTAGTGATTTTTGTGTTTAGCACCGTTACTCATTGGAATGCCCTCCAGCAATTATGTTTAGATTTGTTTCTGTCTGTCCATTAATTTTGACTCTTTTAGGTCTGCTGTGGAACATCAGCAAGTGTATCACTACCATTACAGTGATATAGGGGAGGCAGTAGCTCACTACATAAGAAGCGATAGCTCAGTGGTTAAGGCTCTGATTGGAAGATTGAGGTTCAAGCTCCGATATTGCCTTGTTGCCCCTGAACAAGGGCCTTAACCCTCACTGCTCCGGGAATTCAGTATCATGGCTGACCCCATGATACATGATACTTGGATATGCGACGAAAGAGTATTTGTAAGTATATGTATATGTGCCAAATCGAACTATAGATGCGATAAGCATAAAGCACCTTTCTTAACTTGTCTTCAAAAAGATGGAGGAAAAATTGCATTTATTTTGTAAAACTAGAGAACCTGGTCTAACTAGCAAAACCAAGTTGGTAACATGTACCTTACCATAAATCATTTATCATGTAGGGAAGTAAATAGTGCACCTTGCTACGCAATGCATTGCTAACTTTCTTTTTGTATATACAGTAATCACCCGTACATTGCGGTTTTTCGTTTATTGCAGGCGGTTTTGGAACGTAACCACCGTAAAAAAACGGAAGATTACTATATATACAAAAAGAAAGTTAAATAAGATTAAATTAGATAAATGGAAGCTACCCCAAAAATGCTATTTTATGTATACAGTACTGTAATGTATTAACATTACAATGAAAACAATTCCCTATAAGTTTTTTGGTGTATCGTGCTATCCGCGAGAGACCGGGAAAATCAGTGAACAAATTAGTTAAGTGGCAAATGCAATTTTGCGATAAACCCGGGGCGCCAGATTCGAACCGCGGTAAAGCAGGAGATTACTGTACACCATACAATCAATAGTATGTGCACACCTAACCTTCACTTTTGTACATAGGCTTTCTGGTGTCACAAACCTGAAATCCAAAAAAAGAATATCATTGTATGCTCTAGAATTAACATTTCCCATTACTTGAACTAACATTTGACAAAATCTTACTGAAACCTTTTGAAATTAGAATGAACAGACTTTACAAATGTTCTTGCGGCTGAACTCGCATAAATATGGCACAGCTTCATTCCAAAATCTAGTGGAAAGCCTTCCTGGAAAAGTGGAAGTTATTATAACCACAAAAGTTTGCATTCAGACCAGACTTTTAACATGTAAAATGTCTTTTGAGCTGGTTCCCTTCAGCACTGGTGTACACGTATATGGTATTGATGTATATCTAATAAATGATGCATGATGTATATCTACACTATATTATGCTCTGAAGGTAGGATTACTGAGGGATGCCTTCAGAATTTCAGGAGACTGTAACGACTCCTGTGGCCCAAGCACTCAAAATGCACCAATGGTCTTTATCTTAATTTTTGACAGTTCTTCTTTCTAATATGCCTCTTTCAGACTGTTCTAAAATACTGCTAAATGACCAGAGCAAGTGATGCTATGATGCAAAAATTTCAATAACATGTTTCAATGTTTAAAACCTTTCCTGAAAAATTTGCTTTACAACATCCATATCCACCAAGATATGAATTAAAAGGAAATTAAATATTTTGGTTTCTTAAGTTTTTCACTACTTCCTTCTGGCAAATCCTGGATCCCCTATCCTAACAAGATAGCATCCTTGTTAATGAGTTATATAATGCTTGAGAAATATCTTGAATTCGGTTTGAAACCATGCAACAGCATCTGATGGAATATGTTAACCAGTGTGATCTGATCAGATTAGAGTCTATAAAAGGAAAGACTTGGTGTACTGATTATGGTCTGATTATGTTTTTGAACATATGTGTATTTCCAGATGGGAATTAACTATCACTTTAGTGTAAACCTTAATAAAATAAACTATCCTGACATATTTTGGGAATAAATCAGGAATATCAAACACTACATAAAGAATATCTTGTAAAACTTCAGGAATATCTAACACTACATCAGGAATATCTAATAAACCTCAGGACTATCTAACACTACATCTGGAATATCTAACACCACATCGGGAATATCTAATAAACCTCAGGAATATCTAACACTACATCGGGAATATCTAACACCACATCAGGAATATCTAACACTACATTCACATTTATAGCATTTGGCAGACGCCCTAATCCAGAGCTACTTACAACTAGGCAGTTGAGGGTTGAGGGCCTTGCTCAAGGGCCCAGCAGTGGAAGCTTGGTGGTGCTGGGATTTTAAACTTGTGATCTTCTGAGCCAGAGACCAATGACTTAACCACTAAGCTACCACCTCTCATCAGTACATCAGAAATATCAAATATTACATCAGGAATATCAGATAAAACCTCAGGAATTTCTAATACTACATCCAGAATATCTAAAAAAAAAAAAAAAAAAAACAACCATAGGAATATCTAACACTACATCAATAATATTTAATAAAATATCCGGAATATCTAACACTATGTCAAGAATATCTAACACTACATCAGGAATATCTAATAAAAACTCAGATAGACAGTATATGGACAAAGGTTTGTGGACACTTGATCATTAAAACCAGATGTTGACCCTTAATCTGTATAGTAAAGTTAGAAACATAATTGTACAGCACATCTTTGTATACTGTAGCATTACAATATTCATTCAGTGGAACTAAGAACCTTAATGATGTTCCAACATGACAATTTCCCTGTAGACAAAGCAAGCACCATAAAGACATATTGTGTTAAGCAACCCATCCCCAACCCCAGTTAACTGCTTGGATTACTTGATTTTACTGATTTACTTGAGGCTGAATGAACATACATCACCATTGTCCCTCTCCAAAATCTACTTTAAAGCCTCTCCATTATATCAGCACATGGAGAATAAACCCGAAATGACTTGTTCAACAAGCACATATGGGTGCAATATGATAATACAGTAAAAATATTTAATAAATAGATCAGGAATATGTAACAATATCTACTGTGGTGAGAGGGAATATATTTTCTGCCATGGGGTATGACGAAAAGCTTTAAATCGTTCCATTTTTCACTGTTAACTGTACTTGAAATCTGTCAAACCACACAAAATTAGTTTATTTCCAGACAAGTGGTAAGGAAATAGGCGGAATAAATGTGTGATTTCTCAGGATTTGTGCATGGTCGTCCTATTAGATTGATTTAACCTATTTCACTAGCACTTGTCATGAAATAAACTAACCGGCTGCCACATTTCTGGCTTGTTAGGACTCACTAGAGTAAATGCTGCAGCCGGAAAATAAATAGGATACGTTTGTAAAACAGAAAAGTACATCAGAATGCACACACATAGTCGCTGTTCCACTTGTTTACTGTATTCACATACACACACATACATACAAATCCATTTTTCACTGTGAAGGACTGGTGCACAGTTTATTCCAACCCTTGTGCCATGTATTTTCAGGATAGACTCCGAATCCACTGTCCAGGATAAATACTGAATGAAGGAACACACATTCTTAAATGGCTACTGCAATTTTTTTTATGTACTTTTCTCTTAAAAATACAAATTCCTTTGTTACTAAAGTATGAATTGATATGCAATACATTAAGTAATTACATTTATTCTTTAGGTGGCACTGCACTTTCTTTCATGGAAATCACTGCATGGGTTTAAAAACAACTGCAGGAATCATTGTCTGTAAACCATGTCATAAATCATTGCAGGTTAAATCTCTATAATGCAAAGAAGAAGCCATATGTGAACATGATCCAGAAATTCCACCATCCTGGCAAAAGCTAATTTAAAATGTACTGAGGAAAAGTGGAAAACTTGAAAGGTATATAGGTTTTAGAGAAAAAATGCTTCTATTCAGATAATCTCTTTTTCAGGGAAGGCCTTGCAAATTTCAGCAAGACAATGCTAATTGCATACTGCATCTATTACAATAGCATAACTTCGTAGTAGAAGAGTCAGGGTGCTGAACTGGCCTGCCTGCAGACCTTTTACCATTTGAAAACATTTGGCACATAATGAAATTAAAAATACAACAAAGGACATCCAGCACTGTTGAGCAGCTAGAATCCTGTATCAGGCACATAAGGGTTAACATTCCTCTCCCAAAACTTCAGCAAGTGGTCTCCTCAGTTTCCAAACGTATATGGACTCATAAGAAGAGGAGGTGCTTTTTTCTTGGATGTATTTTCACCATGAAATGTAAAATTACCTAAATACTTAAATGGTACATTTAATATGTTTTCCATGTTCTGTTGTGAATTAAATCTGGGTTTATGCCATTTACAGATCATTGCATTTTATTTTGATGTCTATTTTACACAGCGTCCCAAGTTTTTTTTTTCCTTTTTTTGGGAATTGAGGCTGTAAATAATTTGTCAGTATATAAAAAAAAAAAATTCTCAGGTCAGCGTGAAGCCAACAGAATCGAGCTCGGCTTTCTGTGAATGGATGGCCATTTAATAATCACCTGAAGGAATCCACTTTGGCTAACAATATTGTGCAAACCTTTTGTGGAGGTAATTACTTATCATTGATAAAAGGCCAAAGATACAGTATAGGGTAGCGAGCAATAATAGATTTGGTGTAATTGAAAATGAAACAGTCTTCATCCTAACACCCTGAGTAAGCACACTACTTTGGGCTGACGCTTATTGATTTATTTAAACGTCCGTGGTGAATAATGACCTCACTGCTAAATCAGATTTGTGCAAAGTGCTTATTTTATTTATTTCTTTATTTTTATTTATTGTTCAATTAGACAGACCCTGAGGAATAATTCCACATGGATGTAAAATAAATAGATTAATAAAGCCAAAGAAGCTTACCTTCTCCAAATAGACCCATCCTATCGAATGAAGATAATTATTTTTTTTTGTTTCTAAGAACAGGGATCTTATAAAACATGAATTAATATGCTAAGATTGCAGAAGGATTTAGCAATGTATCAATTAACAGGAGCTGGATCCGATGTGCAATTGTTTGCTAAGCTTGTGTTTTCTCACAAGCGTAATAAGTGCAGTGATTCCGCTGATACTAGTAATATCATTACAAACTGATTGACTCATTAAAAACCGTCTACCTTCAAGCGGTTGTATATTCGGCCAACCGTTGCGTGAACCCTAAACAGTGACTCGGTGTGAAAGGAAAATCCTGTTACATAAATGAACAGTGAGTTTTCCATATTTCAGCTGCCATTGTTTCAGGTTGTGTTTGTTCATGTTGTTCATGCGGACGTTTGTTAGTCCCTGCACACTATGCATTTATACAGCATATAGGCCATGGATTCAAAGTAGGGCTCTGCTTTAATCATGTTGGATAGCCATGGGTGTGTACACTTTATTTTGTGTGTACTTATGTTTTTAACTCTCTCATTAACGCACCCTAAAGGCACTGATTTTTATTTATTAACGCTTAACTAAATAGTTCATGTGTTGCCTAGCCAAACCATGCATTTCCAATTCTACTGTACCGCTTGCTTTGTAGAAATATAAAAATCGTATTTTTTTTCTAGACAAAAAAAAGCTAACAATTTCTTTTCCACATGCATACCCTCTTTGTCTAATGTTTGTTTCATCCAGACAGACTGATCTATAAAGACTTTATTCATTAAAGAAATAATTCAACAATTCAGCGTATTTCCACATCTGAAGTGGGCTTTGATGCCAGATGAGACGCTTCATCCTTCATCAATAAAAGAAATCTCTTTTTGGACATTAATGAAGAGAAAGCTTGAGACAAAGAAAAGGCAGAAGAAGGAAATAAAGCACAATCGGATGAAAAGCGGCACGTAGAAACGGTTATAAAGAAACAATTATCCTTAAAGTGTACCAGGTAAAAACTAAAAAGGCTCTTCAATTACATGTTTCAGCGAAGCCCGAAAGCCTACTAACAGCGCTGATGTATTAAGAGAGTCTTAATGATTTGCAAAGAATCATGTTTGAAGCGGTACTTGTTTTATTCTGTTATGAGGATCTCTGTGTTAAAAGGCTATAAAGACAACAAGCACGGAATGCTAACAACATGGAGCTCAGTGAAAAATGCTTGGCTCAGGCTAGGATGTTTGAAAAAAGGGTTTGAGATGACGATTTCAGATTTCCAGAAATAACATTTAGGCAGTATTATAGTGATGGAACAGCGTAAAGGCGGTACATCAAAATTCTAACAGCTCAATAAATAGTGCATAATGATTTCATCCTTTCCATCTTTTTTAATGCTAAGAGAAATTGCAAAATCTGTCTAACCAAATTCCCAGAGGTTTCTTTTCTTTCTTTCTTTTGTTTTTTTTTTTTTTGGACACATTTTAATTGTTTTTTTTTTTTCTATATTTTCTTGTTTATTCCTCAGGCTACAGATTGGATGTTTTGCACACACTGGATTACGTAAACCTGTGAATTAAAACACATTCCCATTCAAGCGAAATAAGAGATTTATGCTAATCCTGTGCTGAACTAATCCCATGAAAATGCAAAACATCCCCCAAAACTTCCCTTTTATGTGATTTATGAATAACTTTATACTATAATCTGTTTATTATGAAGACTTTGTTCATATCCGGTTGCATCACTAATAACTTTAGTGCAACTGTTTATTACACTATGACACTTTATGACATTAACATCTATTTTTATTGGAATTTAAAATACTGGTTAGGAATGTAGGGGAGTTTTGGTTTTAAGTTGGTTTCAGGGAAATAAAATTTTACCATCTCATTAATTATGTATTAACCTCTATCTTGCATCCTAGCTAATCTTTGGAAAGTTTCCAACCTTGTATATTAACCCTTACATACTGTTCATATTCCATGTCTTGACAGTAAGCAATCTGGACCCGACCCAAAAAGAATACCCTTATAATAAGTGTCTAAAATTATGAACCTCAGATCCTATTAAAAACATTATAAATAACCTATTTGACAGGTTTCAGAGAGCAGGGAAGAGTGTACTTTTTAGGTTTACACCACTCGTTTTTACACCACTATTATCGCACAATGTGACGTCCTGTTTTACCTAAAACATGAAAAAAATAACACCCATAATGATGGTAATATATTTTATAGAAAGCAAAATGGGCAGAAACATTTTTTAACTATTTATTATATAACTGTGTACAAACATCTCCCATGACCCTTCAAAGACAAACAGGTGTATGTTTCAGCGGGAACATGGGCAAATCTGGTGACGGTTCTCTGGACAATTTCAAGCTTCCCCTTGAACCTTTAACATTGTTCCGTAGAATACACACAGGCATGGCATGTACAGGTTTCACAGTTACAAGATTTCCACTATTTTTCTTGATTTAAGACACACTGGTAAACCTATAAATCAATTGTAATAGATAAGAGTCAAATCTGACCCAGAAGAGTCTTAATTTACAAAATATTGTAGCACCTGTACAGAAGTACAGTACCTGTATAATATTTTAAAAAAATAAATTTTTGTGTATTTTGGGTCACTTTAGGAAAAGTTACCAAACTTCAGGCCAAAAGAATGATATTTAGGGTATTTTCTATTGCTGTCAAATGTTAAAACAAGTCAAATTTGACCTGAACAGTACAGTATGTAGGGGTTAATATGGTAAAGATTTGTTAACCAGGTGTCAACTGAAGAAAATGTCAGAGGTGCTCGATGGTGCAAAACTCAACATGCTTCAGTTTCACTGCAAAACACAAAGAAATCCACTAGTGTTTTTATATGTTGAATGCTTTTATTGCTGTAATTAGTTGATTCTACATATTTTCAGGGTCACATGAAATCACTACAATACCCAGAATGCAATTTTCCTTACTGTGCTGATTGCTTTGATATGCTTTGGTCACATGCTTATGTCACTGTAGTTTTATTTTGCATATTATGGTGGTTTATGAGAATATGACGCCATGTGCATTTTCAATAAAATATCCTGAAAGCAACTCTTCCCACTGTGCTGAATATTTTGATATGTCACATTTGAAATGTCATATTTTGCGATTTTATTGGTCAACAAGCCTGTGATGCCACCATATTACCAAGAAATCACGTTTTGTGATTTTACATTTTCAGTGGTTGTCAAATATGTTGTTTTTCTAGTGTTGCCTCAACTGTGGAGACATTCTCCAGCTTGTGATCATTCTTTTCTTCCGTTTCCTTGTGTCCTTTTTAATGGACTAAAGAATCAAAAGTAAAAGTGATCTAAGGGGACTATATTTCAATAATTTATGTAGTTCAGTGTTCCATAATGCTGAACATCAGACCTTCTTAAAGAGTTTTTTCAAGTGATTGTGTTCTCATCACAGCTTGTGATTTAACTCAATTTATGTTTTCATTTTAAAGTAGTACGGAAAAGCATGGTTTTCTGAAATGTAGTGGAGATAGAGGTAAGATATTAGACTTGTTTTTAAAACTCTGCCAAAAGGAAAATTCTCTGAGAAAAACAGATACTTGAAAAATATATTTGAGTACAGTAACACGATGAAAAATAAGACTTTCTTGTCTATTTGTACAGCAATTTTCAATATAAATTCCTTTACTAGCTGTAGTTTCATTCAGCCTTTCTCTCTAACACAAAAAATAGTCTTGATCCCTGTCTTCTTTACACCAAGGTTCCAATTTGCCATTTTGAGAGAATTGTGGTCTGTATTCTAAATATTTCCCATATTTTACGCAAGAGATGCCACCTGAAAGAGATTATAGACTCTAAGGTGTTGGCAGGGGACAGTGGGGCTAAACAGCATCAGATGGTGGTCTGTAGGATGGCTTTGGGGGTAAAGAAGAAGAGGAGGAGAGTGAGGACAGATTACAAATGTAATATAAATATAACTCTTGAATTCTACAAAGCAAACTTGGAAAGTGCTAACTTAAATGTTTCAGGAAGAGGTAGGTCTTCAGTCGTCGCTTGAAGATAGTCAGGGTCTCCGCTGTACGAACATCTAGCGGAAGTTCATTCCACCACCTTGGTGCCAAAACAGAGAAGAGCCTTGAAGTGTACTTACCTCTCATTCTGAGAGAGGTTGGTACCAGTCAAGCAGTGCTGGAGGATCTCAGACAGCGTGGTGCAGTGCGAGATGTGATGAGGTCTCTGAGGTAAGATGGCAATGGTCCATTTTTGGCCTTGTAGGCAAGCATCAGTGTTTTGACTCTGATACGTGCAGCTACTGGAAGCCAGTGAAGGGAGCGCACCAGTGGGGTGTTGTGGGAACTTGGGCAGATTGAACACAAGTCATGCAGCTGCGTTTTGGATAATTTGCAGTGGACAAATAGCGTTCAGGGGAAGACCTGCCAGCAGAGAGTTGCAGTAGTCGAGTCTTGAAATGACAAGAGACTGAACAAGCACCTGGGCATCCTGTGTGGACAGAAATGGTTGAATCCTTTCGGATGAGTAAAAGACAGGAGGTGGAGCTGGAGGTAGCAGAGATGAAGATGTCGAGATTTTGGGAGTGACGACAATGGACAGGATTAGAAATGAGTTTATTAGAGGAACAGCACATGTCGGACGTTTTGGAGACAAGGTGATTTAAGATGGTTTGCACATGTGCAGAGGGGGGACATGGGGTATGTCGGTAGGAGAATGCTAAAGATAGAGCTGCCAGGAAGGAGGAAAAGAGAAAGGCTAAAGAGGAGGTTCTGGATATGGTGAGGGAAGACATGCAGGTAGTTTGTTTGAAAGAGGCAGATGTAGAGGACAGAGCAGTATGGAGATGGATGATTCGCTGTGGTGACCCCAATGGGAGCAGCCAAAAAAAGAAGAAGGAGGTAGCACTCATTTATGTGCCTCTAGCAAGAAATTGTTACGTTTTTTTAATTATACACAATTCAGTCTTTGTGCACAAAGGTCTATATTATATGTTCAGATAATAGATTAAATTCAAACATCTCTGGCTTTAAGTTCTTTATAAACAGTAATAGCAGAAGGTCCTGACCTAAAGGAGATCATGGCATCCAACATCAGCAGAACGCATCGGTACCTTGGACAGCTCAGGTGGTTATACATAAGAAGACTGGCAGATTTCCCCTTTTTTTTTATCAGGGTGCCTTTAGATTATATACAAATATACATTCTGAATAATAGATTTCAGTTGACAATGTAGGCCTGGGCTGCTCTGTCTTTGTTGGTCCCTGGATGTAAAAGAGGAGCATTCTTCTGAATGATATCTGATGTCTGACTGATGTAGTGAGTTATGTTAAGTGAGAAGTCTGAAATATAGTAAATTGATCAAGATTTAAAAAAATCTTTCATTTTAAAATTAATCAAATATTATTTGTGCTATCTGAGATCCTGAAGGTGTTTTAGGTCTTTATACATGAGACAGGGTTGGCCAGTTTACGTGTTGTTTTTTATTATTAGGTCAAAGCCAACAAGGTGCCCTCTATAAGGCTTTTCTGTGATTTAGCAAATTACAAAGGCTTTACATTTTCCCTGCAAATGCATGCACTCTGCAGTTACTTAAAGCCATTAGACGTCTCTTTGAGCTGCTTGTCCAGGTCCATCATTACAAGCCAGCCTATACTGTGTTTCCAAGAAGGCTCTTTAGGTGCTGCTCCTGCAATACTACATTGCCACCATGCAATTGAGGTGAAAACCTCAATAGCGATGCTGAAATGAATTATTTTGCTCTATTTGATATTTCCACTAGTGCAGGTTAATTGACTAGTAAGAATATCATATAAGCTCTGGACTAAGACAATAGCATGTGTGGTTATTTAGTTCCCAATCTAGGTGTGTGTTAAATCAGAGGGCTGGACTACTGACACATTGCATTACTTGCCCTTATTTCAAGAAAAATAATATGTGTAAATTCGGTTCTAAACAAATTAGTTGACTAGATTTAGCAGAAAGCTGTGTGAAAACAATCCTGATAAATGTGTGTCACTTGGATTTAAGCTATAAGAAACTACCGTAATTTCCGGACTATTAAGCGCACCCATATATAAGCCGCACCCACTGAATTTTACAAATATTTTATTTTGAAAATAAATAAGTCGCACCTGTCTATAAGCCGTGTCTACACCGAAACTAATGAACTTTACTCATGCTTTAACGAAAGACACGTTACACACGGTGTAACGGGTGAAATATGTTGCACTTCCTTTAGGAGCATAGCGGTATTTTGGGAATAGCCTGGCACTGCATTTTTACGGTATTACTGCGTGTGTGCTAGACGAGGATTATGTCCTTATTATTTTCTCATGCTCATTTCTAAGTTTCTTTGACTAACAAGTAACGCTGTTGCCAAGAAAAATAAAAAAGCACGAGTTTTGGAAACCTGTCTGTGCTTCTATGATTTATGTTGCAACTGGAGTTAGCGAGCTCTCCCTTCACCCAGACTCAACGCGCTACAACGGCTTGTATCTAAACAGTAGCCTACCCAGAAAGTCATTGTTCACTGTCTTTCTCCTTCCTTTCACAACTATTTCTCTCGGGAGTTTATCTTTTGTCATCGTCGTGCGTTTAAAAAAAACGTTTTTCTCCCGATGCCGTGCAGCTCAGAACACAGGTGAGGTGTGTTTTTTCGTTTCCGTTCGGAAATTTCATTGGTCTAATGTTATGGGGTTCAGTTTTTTGGCTTGAAGTTTGTGAAACCGGGAAAAACCCAGGAAAAATTCATAAATTAGCCGCTTCGTTGTTTAAGCCGCGGGGTTCAAAACGTGTGAAAAAAGTAGCGGCTTATAGTCCGAAAAATACGGTAGGTACAAAACCTCGACGTCTGTATTTGTCCAAGTGCTTTCAAACATATATGATTTCAAATGTATTGTTTTGGGGATTTTTTGCAGTAATTTTCAAAATCAATGTAGGATGTCATTCCCAACTATAGGATTATGCTCACAGTGTTGGAGGACATTTCCGAATTCATTGTGTTTCTATATACCAGTGCACAACTGGCTCATGCCAAACAGAACTTTAATGAATTTAAAAGCTTTTCAGATATCAGAAGCTTGACTGTATTCTAATAGTTAATGATTCATCTGAAAATAAATTCAAAATACAAGATTTCACAAACAGAGTTATATACAGAAAACAACTTGACCTTATTAGCTGCTCAAAGATTTGTGCATTTAATTAACTATAAATATAAATGTACAATATATTTTAATGTGTAAAAGGGAAGTATACAAATTGTATGTAATGTAATGAAGGATGACAAAATAATAAATAAATAATAACAAAATCAAAAACAGCAACGGTAGCAGTAGATTCTGTTATATAAAAGATGCTGTCTTGTAATGCACATTTTTTAAATCTTTTATTAAAATTAAAATATGTGGAATTATGAAACAGTCCACCTGGATAACTCTATTTAATGCTGAGACCGAAAAGAAATCTGTGCTCTGATGATGCTACTAGAATGTGAATATGTCTGTAAATGGGCAGTCTTTGCCTATAAACTGGTATTTAATATGTTTCATTACTTATATTTGTGTGTATATAAGTATACTTATGTTAATTTGATTTTTATTCCAATTGTTTGTGTGTACAATAACTTGGTCTACGTGATGATAAATAAGAGGCTCTGGTCTAATAATGGAGATGGGAAGGCTATAGATTGTAGCAGAATACCATTTCCTGATGGTTTCTTGAAATCCATCAACCAATAGCCAATAACCATTGGCTTCTCTTTGTTTTTTGTTTTTTTTTTTTTCTTTTTATAAAATTGATCAGTGTTAATTTGCTTTTAGTCCTGGCCTCAGACTCAGACTTATTTGCCAGTGCCAATGAATTCTAGGTTCTGAGTAACAATCAACACGTATTGGATTATCATTAAATTAAGCAATAAAAAATCCAGTTTGTCAAAGTTAATAGTTCTCATTGAAATGGTCATTGAGTCAATAATATATCCTCCAGTTTACCATGAGAAATTCTTTTGGCTGTTGTGGAAGGCAGGCCACATTTAATGAATGAAATGACCAGACTTCCTGGTAAATGCAGCATAAACTTGCAGGACTAGAAAGTGTCAGATCCAGTCAGAAGAAAGGCTTCTCAAACTTCTTGACAAGGTGGTCTGGGATTATTTCTTTATTTCTCATGATTATGTGATGAAGACACATGATTTTGACATTTTGAATCAATTCAGTGTGGTTTCTTTGCAAATACATGATGCACACATTTGCCTGTCCTTTGATCATTTATCTACACATGGATTTTCTTCTGGATCAGACAATGCTTTTGGCCTTTTAATTTTTTATGCTTTTCTCTTATCTTAGCTTTGGGGATTATCTATATGATCTGAAATTCACAGACACATCAGTATAAAAGTTGCCTGTGTCCAAATTATGTTTATACTATAGAGCACCCAGGCTGTCTTTGTACACACTTTAGAGCATGTCTTAGATTATACTCTGATTTTGATGCATTCCTCTGAGTTTTCATTTGTTTACAACAGTAGACTGGACTCCAGCCTTCAATGATTCTGATATACTGATGTTTGGTGTTAGATCAGAGAGAGGAGGATCACTGGAGGCATTTGCTGGTCTTAGACTTACAAGTGCATTGTCAATGGTAATACAATGGTCTGCCTGAAGAAACATGGTTCTAATGATAGTGGGGGAAGAGCCATTCCAGAACTATTAAAATGCTTCTTTGGTGAGCAAGCATTTGTGTTTGAAGGTATATTTATGATGTGTTATGGTGTTTATTAATAAAAAAATAATTAATAATTTAATAATTAAAATGTTAAAACTTTGATCTAACTATCTTCTTATTTTCGGGGATGTTCTTCTACTCACCATGATCAAAATAGGTAATTTTATTCCCATAGCCTTTGTCATGAACATATGGCCATTTTTCTCAGATATCACCAAGGAATTTCCACCTGCAGAATTGGAATGCATCTGGACTATTTATGCAATGGAATCCTCCATATGATTAGAAATGGAAAGCTTTTTCCTAATTTACTGTTGGTTTTGTGTGCATCATGTTACAGCATGCAATGTTTTATGTTTTGTTTGTACATTTAGTCTGTACAGGATGCCTCTCCTGCCCTAAGATGTTGTCAGAAATGGGCAGTCCTATAAAGCCACGATGAATGCCAATTAAAGGAGCTCTTGTCTTGCTGATGCTCGATTTTTTGCATTCTGATTTTGCCTTTTTTGTACCATTTCAACTCTGGTAATCTGGTTTTGACCTAAATACACAGTACACAGCCCTGTGCCTTTACTCATTCTGTGGTTCTTAACAATGATGGCAAATATCTCTTATGTGAAATATTCTTTAGCTCACATAGATTGACCAAGAAGCACAAACATGTCTAAAATGTAAATCACATCTGCCCTAATATAAAAAAAATAAATAAAAGAAAGTATAACTGAACAAAAAAAAAAACACTGACCCCTAAATAATCGTAAGAAACCTTTGTAAAGAGACTGAATGTAATGTATTTGTCAGCTTCATTGTTCAAGAAAGCCTTTCCCAATGCCTTTTAGTGTGCAGTGAAAGCTTCCAAACCAGTACGAGCACTAAAGATCTTCGACTTTTCACTTGATAACAGTACCAGAAGCCCTGCGAGTTTAAGGTAGCCACTACTTCGCTGTGACAGCATTGTCAATTATCTTTCTAAATAGCCTAGATGCTGCATGAATCAGCGTAAGCTCGGTCGCTGCTGCTTCGTTACTCAATCTCCTCCGCTTCCTAATAAATCGGAATACCGGAGAGGCAGTGACCATCCTGTTCCAGCGTTTTTTTTTTTCCAGGGGACATGCGGAAATTGGCACTTTATTGTCTAACGAGCTTTCTCCGCGGATGTATGTTCACTCAAGAAAAGAGTTTCCATCAGGACCCCAATTTTCAGTCTTTACCACATCAGCATGAGGCTCTTACCACATGCAGCTGGTCCCACAGTGGCACTGGTGCTCGCTCTTTCATCACATTGTGACGTGATCTGTTTAACTTGTTCAAAAACACAGAGAATAAATATGGTTTAGAGACATTTTTCAATAAAATATTTTCTAGAACAACCGAAATGTAGTGATAATTTAGTGGTGATGACCTCTAGCCATCTACCATTTGCTTGTGATAGATTTGCAAGCTGTCTAGTAATTGCCTCTCTTGTACAGTCTGAAATGGCGACCAATGGTCGACTGCGAGTATGTTTTCATCTGTGTGTTATTAGAAGAGATGTTGTTTCTCGAAAGACAATGAGGATAACGATCATAGAAATCGATCTTGATGGATTGTCCCCAGTACTTCAGCCGGGGTCCCAACGCTTTGTGGCATATGGACTCATATAATAAGCTCGTAATTTTGACATTTATTTTACGTGCCACAAAAATGCCATCGTAGAGTAGTTCTAAAGGAGATCTAATAAAACAAAGTCAAGCATTTGAAATGATTATAATTATATATATATTT
>JAAIIK010000009.1:2866977-2902309 GCA_014706435.1 Silurus glanis
ATCTATCTATCTATCTATCTATCTATCTATCTATCTATCTATCTATCTATCTATCTATCTATCTATCTATCTATCTATCTATCTATCAAACTCATGCTTCTCATCATTTTCTCACCATTACTAACTATAACTTACTTTTCTACCTCGAATACGACACTCTTTTTGTAGTGTACATTTTTTTAAACTTTATACGATTATTTATTTTCTTTATACTTTGTATTTTCTGTCAATAAATAAGAGATTACCACCTGCCTGGTCTGCGTCTACTTTTCTCTACTTTTCTCCTGACTGAACTTTTCAGCAGAACTGCTCGATTCCCAAGACACATATTGAAAATTCGTAACAACCACTTTTGTATAAAACAAAATAGTACATTTCTAAAAATAAAAAAAAAAGCTGCATCTGTTTTTTTTGGTTTTTAGTAATGCATTTTATCTGCATACGAGAATTGAGCTTTCTTTGTTTTACAGCAATAAATATCTGAACAGGTCAATGTTTAGCCTCAGAATGGGAACCGTTGACAAATTTGGCAGGAAATAAATAAGTAACAATAAGCAATAAAATAGAGCTGATGGTTATCTTAGTTCATTTAGTACAATTTAAACATATGATCTATTTTGGTACTGAAATCTAGGGACAGTAAGACTTAGATTAAATTAGAAAACAAGGGGCAGGACATGACTAGGATTTGACCAATCATATATCAGTGTTTTTACTAATCAGATGGTAAAGTGGTAGCTCATTAGTTAAGGCTCTGGGTTACTGATCGGAAAGTTGTAGGTTCAAGTTCCAGTACTGCTAAGCTAACATTCTTGGGGCCCTTGAACACTCTCTGCTCCAGGGCTGCTGTATCATGGTTGACCCTGTGCTCTAACCCCAGCTTTCTTACTTTCCAAGAGCTGATTGATTGGAAAATCTGTGGCCAGATATGTACACAATAATAATCAAATTATCCACATACAAACTCCAAAGACACACAAATACAGAACATTATCTCAGTGATAGGTTGGGGGGTTTGGGGGGGGACTGGTGGGTTTTAATTCTAAAGGACTGCTAGGCTTTTTCAGGCTCATCTGCCTGTACACTAGAGTTATGAATTTCTCTCCCAGTTCATATTTTGTTTAACAGAAGTACCAAAGTTAATTACACTCATGAATACAGATAGAAGAAAGCTTTTACAATAAACCCAATTCCACAAAATTTGCAAGCCAGAAAACCAGCAGCTCTTTTGGCATTAGTTAACCGAAAACCATCATCATCATCATTTATTTTGCAAATGTACTGTATTTGTTATCAAAATTGCAATAAGCAATTAACCTTTTATGAGTCATGCTACATGCTTTATTTTTCATTAGTCATTCAGAGAACAAAAAAATCCTGGATGTGATTAAAACTTTGCGATGTGTGAGTTGATTATACAGTTCAAAGAGTCTCTGGAGTTTGAAAAATTGCACGACTTCATCAACTATTTGTCATATTATAAAATGAGCCAGTTACCCAGTGACCTTTTATATGGCACACACTTGTATCTCAAACTAGCAGGTACTTTATTTCTGTGGCACATTTTTTTCCTCTCTCTGAAATAACAGTCCCTGGCGTAGGCAAGTAGGATGCAGGAGGGATTTATCAACCTGTCTGGAAAGAGAGAACGACTTGGCGCAATTTTTTTGCGGGTGTAAATGGCTATGGAATACCCAGCCCTGTCCATAGCTCTACTCCACACCCATGAGTATAAATTGACAAAAAAGCTTTCTGAATGGTACAGAAAAGAATTTGTCCTGTCATAGCGAAATATTCTCTTGATGCCAAAGCTGTATGTGATAAGACATTAAAGAGAGTGTAAAATGGTTGTGCTGTCGAGGTGGGAGTGATGGCCCACTCTGTCATTTCTTTTAATCAGGGACATAACAAATCATAGATTCAAACTCATTTATGTAGAAGAGGGCAGTTAGTGCTTTTTTTCTGAGTGTGTTATTCAGTTGTGTTTTGATAAACGGCAAGCAGAAAAGAAGCCGTGGTTGGCATCAGGTGTCTCTCAGAAGAACTTTGGTTTGTAGCTGGTGTGTGACGGAGGAGACCTACGTAGGTCATGGGTGGAAACTGACAAATTAACAATTTTGGTTAAAATGGGTAAAAACGAGAACCATAACTAGCATTATTGAGAAAAACAAAACAAAACAAAAAACAGTTATTTCAATGCAATTCATTTTGATTTGCAAAGCTTTGACCAAGTGCATTACTTTGTCACATTAGTGTAATTTGCAGGCCTATTCCAGAAACATAAAATTTAGGAACCAGAATCATCTTTGTTGCCAAGTATCTTGGGTTGAATGTACAAGGAATTTTTCATGGTGTGCTGGTGCTATAAAAATATGAAAAACTAAAAAAAGCTTTACAAATAAAATAATAAATAAAGACATTAACTATATAATATAGCATTGGCAGGCCATCTGGACCAGCAAGGCCTTCTCTGCTGGCCTAAACTCTATCAGAATCAATGACTCACTTTCGTTTTTTTTTGTACATGAATATGAATATTCTCTTCACCTCTATGATCTCTTCTATCCAATCATCAGATTTCACATGTTGCTTTTTCACCATAAACTTGATGTTGCCTAAAGCTGTTGGTTTAACCGACCAGAATGCGTTTTTATTTTCACTTTGAGGCCATCTAGCAGGCTAAACACATTGTTGTTCATGTCCTTTGGATGGTCGGAGAGCATGTTATAGTCAGAGGTATCAAACCGCATCTGCTGCATATTTTCACAAGCTCACATCTATTCGTATGGATTAAATATGTGAAAAGAATAAATTGATTTGGTCGCAGATACAGACAGCTTTTTCATGAACCGTGTATACCTTTGCACTTTTTCCTGTAGAATTTACACAAAGACACACAATTTGCTATAATTTCAAATAGTTAAGCAAACCGGAATGCACAGAAAAAATGCACAAAAACCCCAAAACCCCGCGGTCATTTGATAAGGTTAATATTAATGTTTTTGCTATAGATGATGTATGTGGGTGGTGCAGCTGTTACTACAGTAAAAGATTTGTTGAATTGTGTTTATTGGATATCTTGTTTTAGTAATGCCAATTATTCTCGCTGTATGAGATTCCAGTCTTAAATGCAGCGCTCTGTTATACTGCATTTCTCTATAACATTATAACATAATAATTATGACGCCACTGAAGGCCTAGGTGTGATATACACAGCCCGCCACTGGAATTTAGAATAGACCCCAGTCCTTCTTGCACACAAGCGCCAATTTATAGTTCCCCAGACCAGATTTTTTCAAGAGCTGTAGTCAACCAGAGCATTGGAGTCCGGAGTAATGTGGCAACCTGACCTGCTTTAAACCACATAAAGCTCAACAAAAGAACTGAGTAGTGGCTATTTGAAGAGACCAAACACCACTGAAACTTTGAACTGAACAGCAAATGCAATTGAAGCAAGTATCAGATTGCTCTTCCTGAAAGAATATGGCTATTTGGCTCAAAAAGAACAAATACAGCCTCAGAGAGGGCTCAGAACAGCCCTAAGGATCATTACAGTCGACTTTAAACACATTCTCTCCTACTCCCCCTGTGTATAGTGCAAAACTATCTGTTCGGCTCTGCTCATATCCCTTAAATACATGCTCCTTTATCATGTGTAATATTTTCTTTCATCCATGTACAATATTCAGGTGAGTATGTGCAATATAAATGCACAAAATTCCCCCAGTTCCATGGGCAATGTGCGTTATTATTATTATTATTATTATTATTATTATTATCATTTGCCCTTCACATTTGTACTTCCTGCATTCATATGTGCAATTGTTCTCACATGTGCAATATCTTCATGCGCATTATTAGAACTCCTACCTTCATGCACCGGTTACAATGAAAACTGTGAACAAATTTCCAAGCCATATAAAGAACAATAAAGGCATCATGGTTTGATATGTTATAAAACCCATGTATACCTTTCTACTCTCTGTGTGAGTCTGATTCATTCATTTGTCTTCAGTAAACACTTGCCAGGGTCAGAGGAGAGCTTTCTGGCAGAACACGTTGGGATTTCACCAGTCCATCACAGGAATCCCTGGTCACACATTGATGCATTGGGGGAAATTTAGAGGAGGCATCCACCTCCAGGCGTGGGTAGGTCATGAAAAGCAAAAATGAACACGGGGTCAAACCGGTGACCCCGGGAGCTGTGAGGCAGCAACGCTACCCCGTACAGACCTAATGCAAAGCCATAAATCTAAATAAATTAAAATAAAACATAAACAAGCATGTTGTAATGTAGATCAGAGATGTTGGTGCATGCTAAAAAGCTACAAGGGAAAAACAGTGTTCCTACGCATTTTGAAAAAAGTATGAGAAAAGTATGGAATTTGATTTGAGTGGTTTCCAGGTCTGGATTAGTATGAAAAAAGAAAATAACACTGAGTATTGAAAAATGTGTTTCCATATATTTGCCCTATTCAGTTTTCTAAAAGTAAGACTTTGTAAAAATATATACAGTGGCACCTTGATACTCGCGACTTCTATAATTCACGACTTTTCATTTGGAACCGGACTGAAAAATCTGATTGGCTCGAGTGGCTCGAATTTGTCCTAATAAATTACATAAAAATGTTTGAAAAACAATTTTATTATTGTATTATTCATTTAACATAGTAAATAAAACATTTATGACAGTTAATTCAATTTTTGTTGAGTTTACAGTACAGTACATGCAGTGGCGGGCCGTGCATTTGGTACCTGGGCCTTCAGTGAGGACTTACCCGACTTAATTTACCTCTTAATACCACCACTATCACGTCGGGATTATAGAAACCACCAATACTGTACAAAAACGCAACATAACAACACGTGCATTACAGAGAGAGAGGCATTTCACATATGTAGGGTGAAAACTATTTTACTAAAGCAAGAAAAACTGTTAAGACTCCAAACCTCCACACTAAAACAGCAACTGTGCACCTACACCATCTGGAGCAGTTCAGAATCAATATTTGTCTAATGACATGACAAAAACATTAACAATTTTAATAAAACACAACCTACTCACCAGAGATGCATACTCATAATGTGCACCGCTCCTCAGAGGCTTTAATCCAGTGGTACAGCTCGTATTCACTGGTCTGGAAGTGGTGAACAAACCCTTTCCCGGGCTGAGACATGCTAGCTAGCTTTGGGGTTGGCCGACCACCTCACGATGTCTAGCTTTTCTTGAAAAGGTATTTTTGAGTATGTCCAAGACCAAATAAATTTCTCTTCCTCCGAATGCATAATAAAGTCTAACTCAGATGTATTAATGTGTGCAGAGCTACAGAAGTGTTTTGCCAGTCGAACTTGGCTGTAACAGTTTCTCCCTGACCAACCAATCAGAGGACGGAAAAATGCTGATGCTATTGTGGGCCAGCTAGCTGCCCTGTGAGGCGAAATCTGATTGGTTAAAGAAACAGACCCATTTCTAATAGAGACTATGTTAAAAAGGCCAGCACTACTGGCTTTGAAGGCCCTGCGCAGATTAGATTGATATGGCAGTACATAGAGGCTGAAATCTGATCTAACATCCACATACACGTACTGGAAGCAGTGCAGCCGAGAGAAACGCTACGAAATGAAGAGAATAAACTGTTGGGAATAAATTAATACAATTTCATGGAACAAATATTAGAATTTAGGTATGTATTGTAGGTCAGTGGAGAAGGCTTTGCTGGCCCTGACGGCCTACCACTGAGTACATGTACAATTCCCTCTTTAAAAGGAACCATCAAAAGGAGAGAGTCAAAACCTTTTTGCTACTCGTGAGGGATCATAGAACTTAACCCCCGTGAGAATGGAGGTTGCACTGTATATAAAAAAAAAAACCCAAAGGATACGTCTACACCAATCCAGATACCTTTGAAAACAGCATTTTCATCTAGAAACGCTCTGTTTTCACACTTTACGGTCGTTTCACAAAAGTTGCTCATCCACACTGAAACGCCTGAAAACGCCCCCATCCCTGTACTGCCCATGAGCAAAACATAAGATGCTTGGACCTGTGTCATTTCCTCCTGGCGTTTATTTACTTTCCTCCATTTTGGCGAGTGTTTTTAAAAAGTTGTTCTTGTTGACTGAAAACGGCGCCTCAGTGTGGACGGAAGGTCAAAAAAAAATGGACAAAATGTGTTTTTGTTAATGGACTTTAGTTCTGTTTTGTAGTTTCTTGGTGAATTGCAAATGAACAATCCTTCTGTTGCTGTAGGATTTAGGTTTACTGTTTAAAATTTAAATTTATAAATGATTAATTTTGGGGAGTGGTGGCTCCAGCGGTTAAGGCGCTGGGTTATCGATCGGAAGGTCTGGGGTTCAAGCCCCGGTATCGCCAAGCTGCCACTCTTGGGTCCTTGAGCAAGGCCCTTAACCCTCTATGCTCCAGGGGACCCTTACGAGAAAAATAAATCAAGGACCGTGACGTCGGAGTGACGTGGGGCCGCCTTCCCGTGGGCTCACCACCTGCAGGAGGGACCGTAAGGGACCGGTGCTGAAAGGATTGGGCAGCATTCGAAGGCGGGGGTCTTGACAACCAGATCCCTGGACATGGAGAAGTGTCTAGGGAATCTGCTTAGACTGCTGCCCCCGCGACCCGAATTACGGATAAGCGGGAGAAGATGAATAATATTGCACTGTTTTAGAATCGCAGTTTAAATAAAATGCTGTGCATTGAACGTGGTTTGGTGTTAATTTGTATGAGCTACAGGAGCTACAACCATTCAGCAACTATTTGGTAATTATAACAGGATACATCAGAAAAATCTGACTCTGACATACATCAGAGATTGTAATGTAACACATTTAAAATATTTAAAATAATTATTTCAGATAAATATAGTCTTAAAAATCCTTAAGGACGGCTGCATGTTCAAGTCTGGAAATGTGTAGGAAGCCTGGGAAAACCTCGGTTGAAATGAGGCATTTGGAAGTCAGTGATGACCATGCTAAACAAGTTTACAAGGGCTCCATGAATGGCTTGATAAAGATAAATTAGGTGAAACAGCTGCTCTGACCGTTTCGATCCCCCAGAACACGACTGAATTTCACTGTGATGTTTCTTGAGGAAATATCTTTTGGTAGACCAATGCTAATGTTTCAAGCTCCATCTCTAGAGACCTGTAGAAATTATGTCAAGGTACACTACAGCTGTTCTGGTGGCTCATGCTAGCACCTTACCCAGACAGTACTGCTTGTCCTTAGATGTAACCACTTTATATATTTAATTTCCTGTGATAGACTATAGAGCTCACTCTAATGTTCAGAAATTGTTGATTTTGTTTTCCACAGCTCAACTCTCCCAGACTTAATATAGACGTGTTATAATAAGAAGTGAGCTCGGGTCAAGGTTCGTCGCTGGATCAACACACAGGGACTGCATGTAGGCGAGAGCATTTTCATCAACACATTTCTTCATGCTAAACATGAAGTACATATTACACTATAAAAAAAGTTCTACTTCTACTAATGTTCTACTATATTGCCGAATGTTTTGGGTCACCTGGTCGCAAGTACGGTATGTGATTTTTGATCATTGCATTCCACATTTAGTCCCAAATTGCTCTTATAATTCCCTCCACTCTTTTGGGAGGATGTTCCACTAGATTTTGGAGTGTGCTTATTGATATGTGTGTTCATCAGCCACAAGGGTATTACGAAAGGCAGGTACTGATGTAGGTGAGGAGACCTGGAGTGCAGTCAGAGTTCCAAATCATCCCAAAGGTGTTCAGTAGGGATGAGATCAGAGCTCTATAGCAGGCCACTCAAGATCTTCCTCTCCAAAGCATGTAAACCAGCTCTTCAAGGAGCTCACTTTGTGCACAGGGGCATTGCCATGCTGGAACAGGTTTCCAAGTTCAGGTGAATGCAAAATTGTATTATAGCACATCTAAAGATGTCGTGTACAATTAAGTGCCTCCAGTTTTGTGGTAACAGTTTGAAAAAAAGAAGAACCACATATAGCAGGAAAGGGCAGGTGACCCAATACTTTTGGCAATATAGCATATACATATATATATATATATATATATATATATATATATATATATATATATAGTACACAACTCATTATAGAGCCACTCTTTGCTCTCCTGCACTTCTTTCACTGAAAGAATTAATGTTCAGAATGTCTTTTATTCATAAAATCCTGAACATATTCTACATCAGGGCACTTAAAAGGGTTAAAATTTTTATGATTCATTCATTTTGGTTAAATATTTTTTTTTTACTTCACGCACATACAAAAATGAAGGAAAAAAGAAATCATCAATTTTGATTAGTGGAAATGTCGTGCACTTTTGCAGTTAATTGCTAATAAAATTATAGAGCAGTAATCGGATAGCCGGATCAGTCTGTGGATTTTGGACATGAAATCTATAATGCATGCTGTTTCTTCTGCAAAATTTTCGGATGAAAGGATTATAAGCGTTCGCCTAATGAAACTCTGTCAAATGCGCTTTCAAGATATGGCAATCAATTAGACAAATTAATCAGTACAGTTTTTTTTTCTGAGATTTTCAACTTCTCTCCTGCGAAGAGCTTACCTGAATAATGTAAAAGCCAGCAGTCTGACAGTGTATCATGTGAGAAGGATTTTTTTCTCCCAGCACTTTAAAGACCCCAAAATGCCCTCAATTCTCATTGCAATGACAGAGAAAATGTAATTTTGGAATATAATAATAATCACCAGCCTGAATGCATTCTGGATTGGTTTGCATAGATGTGTCTGTGGCCTCTTTTATACGACTGATGCATGTTCTTTCATTGTCAAAGTGAATGCATGGGTTCATGCCGAGCAACTCATTTGTAATATTGGACGGGTCATGAGAGAAGCAATTATTCAAACTGGGCCGAACAAGATAATGAGCTTTTTGAGAGAAGGAACGTTCAAATATAATTCCCAATCAAGCTACATTGGGATAAATGCTGGCTGGAAAATATTTCATTTCTATTGTGCGTGTCTGAAAGGAGTAATTGCTTTACAGCCAAGGACACAAACAAGCAATGGTGTACAGTCGACGCAGAGGGCTACAAATCCCTTTCTTTATTTTAGCACAAAATAATAAATGTACTGTTTTGTTGAGTTTTATCTGTGAGTATTATCAGTGATTTTTTAATAGACTATGTGGCCAAAATAATTCAGACCACAGACATTTCTAGCCATATGTAGCCCTCAAAATGTTACCACAAAGTTGACATATTGTTGGAGCCCCAAACCTGCTCCAGCATGACTATACCACTGTGCACAAAGCCAGATCTATAAAGATATGGTTAAACACCTTTGAGATGAATGGCGTCTCACTTATCCCATAAAGTCTCTTATGCTCAGTTTTTATACTTCCTCACATTCCATACAATTTGTACTTTCCTTTTGCACATCTAAATATATTTGCATTATTTTAACTGACACTTTATTATTAGCTGATATATTTGATCATTTTTTCTCTTATTTTCTTTATTTTTCTCATATTTTCTTATACAGTAATCCCCCACTTTACCGTGGTTCCAATCTCGTGCCCCTGGTTTATCGCTGAATTTCTTTTTGCCACATAACTAATTAGTTTGGTTGATTTTCCCGGTCTCTCGCGGATGGCACGATAGACCAAAAGACTTATAGGTAATTTTTTTTATGGAGTTTTATGTTGAAATAATGAAAACCTATTAATAATAATAATATCATTTTTAGTTATAAAATGAAGTAAAATGTTAATACAATACTGTACTGTATACCGTAATTTCCGGACTATAAAGCGCACCCATATATAAGCCGCACCCACTGAATTTTACAAATATTTTAATTTTTAACATAAATAAGCAAAACAGGCTACACTAATGAACTTTACACAGGCTTTAACGAAAGACACATTACACACGTTGTAACGGGTGAAATATGTTGCGCTTCCTTTAGGAGCATAAAGGAATTTTGGGAATAGCCTGGCACTGCATTTTTCCAGTATTACTGCATGTGTGCAAGACGAGGATTATGTCCTTATTATTTTCTGATGCTGATTTCTAAGTTTCTTTGACTAACCCGTAACGCTGTTGCCAAGAAAAATAAAAAAGCACGAGTTTTGGAATCCTGTCTGTGCTTATATGATTTCTGTTGCAACTGGAGTTAGCGAGCTCTCCCTTAACCATGACTCAACGCGTTACAACGGCTTGTATCTAAACAGTAGCCTACCAAGTAAATCATTGTTCACTGTCTTCCTCCTTCCTTTCACAACTATTTCTCTCGAGAGTTTATCTTTTGGCATCGTCGTGCGTTTAAAAATCACCATCGGTGAAGCTTTTCTCCCGATGCCGTGCAGCTCAGAACACAGGTGAAGTGCGTTTTTTCGTTTCCGTTCGGAAATTTCATTGGTCTAATGTTATGGGGTTCAGTTCTTTGGCTTGAAGTTTGTGAAACCGGGAAAAACCCAGGAAAAATTCACAACTTAGCCGCTTCGTTGTTTAAGCCGCGGGGTTCAAAGCGTAGGAAAAAAGTAGCGGCTTATAGTCCGAAAAATACGGTACATAAAATAGCATTTTTGGGTTGGCATCCATTTATCGCAGTTTTTCGTTAATAAACGGGGGATTACTGTATTTTTTTCTAATTTTATTTTTATACTTCCTTTTATCTAAGGCACTATTTTCTGAGCAGCTGATCAGGTTCACATTTCACTGCAAGTTGTATTTTGTATATAACTATATTTATGACTAATAAAATCTTGAAAAAGGTTCAAATCTTCAATTGGAATGTACCCCAGGCCTCCTCAACCTACATCAGTACCTGACTTTACTAACACCCTTATAGTTGAACAAGCAGAAATATCAATGAAATAAAAAAACATTAATAGTACCAGATCCAAAGACATCCTTTACAATTGTATGCCTTTAACTTTGCGATAACAGTTTGGGAAAGAACCACATATAGCTGGGAATGTCAAGCGTCCCAATATTTTTGTCCATATAGTGTATATTTGCACATACTTTAACTAGCACTTTATCCTTATCTAATATATTTTCTCATATGCTCTTATATTTCCTTTTCTTTTATATTTATAGCTCCTTTTATCTAATGCACAATTTTCTGCCGACCAGGTTCACATTTTACTGTAAGTTGAATTCTGTATATAACTGTGTGTGACACATAAAAGCTTGAAAAATTCAAAAATCTACAATTAAAATGTACCCCAGGCCTCCTCACCCTACATCAGTACCTGACTTTACGAGGTGGTATCAAAAACCTTCGAGACTAATGGTGCTAACTGGTGCTATTCTGGCCAGGCGTTACCACGTCTACGACTTCATCATGGACAGCAAATTAGAACAAAGAGCAAATATGAAATTTTGCATGAATCCTGGCAAATCTTGCACAGAGACGTTTGACTTGACATACGGCGATGCGCGATACGCACGCTTCAAAGAGCGGAAGAACATCACTGGAAGACGAAGAGAGATCAGGAAGACCTCCAAAGAGCTCAACCCCCCGAAAATGTCGAAAACCAATCGTCGACTTGTTCATGATGATCGTCGGAGAACAATCCACGCGATCTCACTTCCCGAAAATGAAAATCAACCCTTTAAGCACCATTGTGGAGATCCAGTACGAATTGCAGAATGTTCTTGAACACTGGGAGTGCTGTATTACTGTGCAAGGGGACTATTTTGAAGGTAAAAGTGTGTAAACATAGATAAATGAAGTACTTTCTTGTAAACAGAGCTAGTCTCGAAACTTTTTAATACCACCTCGTACTAACACCCTTACGGATGAATGATAATAAATCTCTACAATCACAATCTAAAATCTAGTGGAACATCTTATCAGAAGAGTGGAGGTTTTTATAACACCAACTGGGGATTAAACCTGAAATGAGATGTCTAAAAATCACATACGAATCTTACGTCAGGTGTTCACAAACTTTTGACCATTTAGCTTACTACGATAGTGATGTAAGGGGGAGAGAAGGAAAGTGAGAGATCAGGGATGGATAGCAAAACTTAAACTGAAAGAGTTTTGAATGAAAAGGAAAACATTATTAATTGGATCCCATCATTAGGTCTGACTGCTGTAGGTGCTTATTCGTTATTTGGAGTTCAGTGTTTGCTGTTGCAACAGAACAATAGGCTCGATGGACATCTTTTGGTGACTGGTTCCACGCCTCCACTCCCGCACCCTGAGGCTCACTGTGCCCTTCCTCTGTGTATTTTTAGAGCCAATTTAGCAAAGTCTCCCGCTCAACTGCTCCCGCTGATGCCGCTTTCTCCGAGCCTGCATTAGGAGTGGGATAATTTGCTAAATCGGTGCTCTTTGCCAAACATTTCATAAGCCTCATAAATGAATTCTCCGCCATGTCTGCCTCATAAAAGAGATTTAACAGATTATGCTACTCATAATGCCAACTTGTCTGAACAGAGGACAAAGAAAAACTCCAATATCTCTCTTTCAGCTAGCGTGTGTCTTAATGTGTGTATATTATGGTTACTGAGCAACAAGGACAATCTGACAGTGGCAAGGAAAATCTCAGTGCGATAACACACTGAAGAAAAATGGTTAAGGATTTTCGAACCTCTCTTGGCGTGACATGAGACATGAGGGATTACAAATCATTTATCATCTACGACTGTGTACTATAAAGTCAGGATTAAGTGTGTGGTGGAAGTGTGTAGAAAAGATGTTCACTGTGAGAGCTTTGTGAACACTCCTGTGAGTCCTGGGATGTGCACAGGATATAGTTTGTGATCACACCACTAATCGACAGAGCTGACATGAGATATTCAAGATTGAAGAATAAGGAAAGCTTGTCTTTCTTCTTCTTCTTCTTATTATTAATATTAAATGTGCTAATTTCTACTTTTCGCTGCTCTTGTTAGGAATCCCGACAGCAGATCATCTGTCTCCATATCACTCTGTCCTCTACATTTACTGTCTTTCAAACCAACCACCTGCATGTCTTCCCTCACCACATCCATAAACATCTACCATAGCCTTATTTTTTTCCCCTGCCTGGCAGCTACATCCTCAGCATTGTTCTATCGAAATACCCCATGTCCCTCCTCTGCACGTGACCAAACCACTATAAGTGTCTGTACATAAGTATAGTAAGTGGTTTAATTGTCACAGCATACAGTAAAAAAATGTTTATTATTTTTTTGTGGATTCTTACGAGCTAAATATTGTCAGTCAGTTCTGTTTTTTGTTTCTTTTTCTGCTAAGGTTCCACCTTTTTTTCTACACACCCAATTCCAAAACGTTGGGACACTGAGTAAAATGTAAATAAAAACAGAATGCAATGATTTACAAATCTCATAAACCCAGATTTTATTCATAATATAACCTTAAAAACATATCAAATGTTTAAACAGAAGGAATTTACCATTTTAAGGAAAATAATATTCATTTGATGGCTGCAACAACAAATATTGGACGAGACAACATAAATCTCAACATAAAGCCAGTGTTATTATAATGAACCAGTTGGAGGAAACATTTTGCAACTAATTATGTTATTGACAACAGGTCAGTAAGATGATTGGGTATAAACAGTGTATCTGAAAGTAAAGATGGGCAGAGCTTCATCAATCTGTAAAAACCCGTGTCTACAAATTGTCTAAATCTGTGTTTACAAAACAGTTGATTATCTCATGATTTACAGTACATAATACCATCAAACGTTTCAACGAATATGGATAAATCTCTCTGCACAATGGACAAAGGTGAAAATCAATATCAGATGCCTGTGATCTTCTGGCCTTCAGGCAGAATTGCAACAGTCATGATTTTGTAATGGAAATCACTCCATGGTTTCCTTAACACCTCCAGAGATCATTGTCTGTAAACATGGTTTACCATGTCTTCCACAAATGCAAGTTAAATCTCTGTCATGCAAAGAAGGAGGCATGAGTGAACATGATCCAGAAATGCCACCATCCAGTCAATGTACCGAGGCAAAGTGAGAAACTGTTCTGTGGTCAAACGTATCAGAGTTTTAATTTCTTTTTGAAAACCATAGACACTACATCCTCCAGACGAGGAGAGCATCATGCTTCTATCCAAAAAATGTCTTTTTCAGGGACGACCTTGCATATTTGAGCACAACAATGCTAACTGCATCTATTATAATAGCATAACTTCGTAGTAAGAGAGTCCGGGTGCTAAACGGGCCTGCCTGCAGTCTAGCCCTTTAACCATTTGAAAACAGTTGGTGCATCATTAAACAAAAAATACAACAAAGAACACCCAAAACTGTTCAGCAGTTATAATCAGACACATATGGGATAGCTGTTACGCGGCGGATATGGAGGCGGAAGCCGGAATATCAGCAAACGTGGTTTATTAACAAAAAGGCAGAGCCAACACAAAATACGCGCAGAGATCGGGATAATCCGGTGGTGCGCTCTGGGAGCGCGGCCAACAAAGTCTTGAACTGGCAAAAGGCAGTCCGTAAGTAATATCCACGGTGCGTTACGGAGGAAGCGCGGCGCGGAGGCAGCCACGGGGAAGCGTCGGTATTCCGGGGTGCGCTTGGGAAGGCAGACGCAGCCGTGGAGAGAGCGAGGAGTCCGGGAGGAGAAGGTACGTAGCGGGAAACACATACGCGAACACACATTCCACCATGAACCTACAATAACGGACAGGGAGTGTGGGTGAATGGGCGGTTTATATTGGAGCTGGGAATGAGTGAATAAACGAGCCTCAGGTGTTCTCCATGAAGCCCGATTGCGAGCAGCTCCGGAGCGAGGTGCTTCGGGGAATGCCGAGGTTTGACAGCCGCCGAAGGGGGCGTGGCAGGGGGATTCCTGACAATAGCATTCCTCTCCCAAAACTTCAGCAACTGGTCTCATGTTCCAGATGTATGAGGACAGAAGGTGTGATGCTACACAGTGGTAAACATTGCCCTGTCCAAATTCAAAATTACCTATCTTTTTCTTTAAAATGGCATATATTCTCAGTTTAAACATTTGATAAGTTTTTTTTATTATTATTTATTTATTTATTTGTATTGTGCATAGAATATGGATTTATGAGATTTACCAGTCATTGCATTCTGTTTTTATTTATATTTTACACAGTATCCCAACATTGTTTTCTATGTTTTATTTTTCTGTGGATTAATAAAAGTTTAAATTAATGCTGAAGTTCAAAACTTTTTCTACTTAACTGTCAGTCTCTTTATGGCCCTGCCATTTATTTAAGTATATTTTTCTTTCTGCATGTTATATAAAGTACAGGATGTGCACCAGAATGTGTAGTTATTGTCATTCTCTGTACTATTTGAAGAGGCTGGTTTAATTATCCCATCCGCACTCCACTCGTCTGAGTCATTTATCTTGTTTTCAATTAAAAAGTTTAGAAACTCTTGAGCATCATAATCATATGTGCTTTTTTAAACATAGTCCCTCTTTGCTGTTTCAATAAGCTCCACTCTTCCACAAGTTCTTGGAGCAATGTTGTGAAAATGTGTGTTCATTCAAGAACATAAGGACACAAGAGCATTAATGAGGTCACATAATGATGTTTGATGAGGAGGTCTGCGGTGCAGGCTGTTTTATTTCAACCCGTGGGACTGAGGTCAGTGAGGACACTCAGGTTCTTCCACTCCAACCCTGGCAAACACACAAGTGCTTTCAAGAATGTGGCAACATTTGTTGAAGACCCACATATGGGAGTGATTGTCAGATGGTCATGCACTATGTATACATACATGCAAGTAATACAAAGATGGAGGTAGACATGGAGATCTGAATATCTCATTTAAAATGGTCTTGGACAGATGATTAACACTGCGAAGATAAAGGTCCTTTTTTCATTATTACATAGACATTAAGTCAAGTCAAGTCAAGTCAAGTTTATTTCTATAGCGCTTTTCACAACAGACATTGTCTCAAAGCAGCTTTACAGAAATCAACAGTCAAGGTGAATGGTGTGTATTTATCCCTGATGAGCAGCCGTGGCGACTGTGGCAAGGAAAAACTCCCTTAGATGTTATGAGGAAGAAACCTTGAGAGGAACCAGACTCAAAAGGGGAACCCATCCTCATTTGGGAGGATGGGTTCAACTGATTCATTCCTTGTGTCGAACCACTCCTGATTCCACATTTAGTTGTCCACTCTTCTGGGAAGATTGCACACCACTAAGGGGTAGTTGTGGGAATTTGTGCTCATTCAGTCACGGCGTTGGTAAAGTGATGTAGGTGAGGTGAGGAGGTCTGGGGTGCAGTCATCGTTCCAGTTCATCCCGAAGGTGATTAATAGGGTTTAGATCAGAGCTCTAAAGCAGCCACTCAAACCGAAGTAGAGCATTTGTTTATGGAGCTGGCTTTGTGGACAGGGGCATTGTCATGCTGGAACAGGTTTGGGTCTTCTAATTCTAGAGAAGGGAATATTTATTGCTACCACATCCAAAGACATCCTATACAACTTTGTGTCTCCAAATTTGTTGTAACAGTTTATGTAAAAGCTTCTTGACTTGACTTGGAAGAACTATATATGGCTAAAACAGTCAGGTGTCCTGGTACTTTTGTCACATTTTTACTTTTGTACACATAGTACTTCACTATTAAAGCTCGTTTGCTTTTTGTCAAACAAAAAGATGGTCCATGCTCCACATCACATGAACCTGAAAAGTTAGCCCTCACATGCTACATAAACAAGCTAAACTACTTTCATCTGTCATGTTTTTTTTTTTTTCTAACCATTTGACTTTGTAAATATTTCCTAAGTCTTTCACATTGTGTCATCATTCTGTTTTTTCCCCTTGGGATGAGATGTAATTACAGAGGACATTTAAAGGAGGTTTATTTCAGTAGTGGATGTAATGAGTACGCTTATGTTCTGATTAGGCCCAGTAAATGCATTGGAGTGTCTTGGGTGAAGGGGAGAAAAAGAGGGTGGGGATGGGGGTGGGTAAAAGTGCATGGCGATAAGCCTCATTAAAAGGAAACAGTGCACACTCCCTCTGCAGAATCTCTGCCAATGTTGATGGGCCCAACTGCCAGACTTTCTAATTACCTGCTGTAACTGGCATCTTGCACAAAAGCGATACCCCTCCTTCCCCCTGAAACCCTTGTATGCAAATATGACAGCCCTGATCATTAAGCTTTATGTCTCAAAGCCAAATTGTTGTTGTAAAAAAATCGCTGCAGCCAAGGGCAAAGACGTAAAAACCCTGCCACACGTTTCACACGATATTTTGTTTTATGAGCATTTCACTGAAATACAACAAACGTTATTGAATGTCACATTTAGCCAAGGGTAATGGGCCAAAAAGTGGGATTTCCAATCAAAATCATCATATTCACATCACTACATCACTATTAAAATAAGAGAAGAACCTACACCTTTGTGGTGCCAACATTTTAAAGCCTCGCATGCCTTGTACTGAACTATGATTTTCGGTATGGAATGCAACACGTTTAAAATAATGAATAAAACAAAGCAACACTTTCAGCATTTTTTTTTACGGTTTAATGTTTGATCCAAGTCTGGGAGATGAAAAGTCTCTAAACCTTTATATTTAATGTGATGTAAACAAGCTTAAAGCTAAAGATTTCTCAGCATCTAGGCCAGAATAACACATTTAAACTCTGGCTAATAAATAAATAAATAAATAAATAAATTCTTGCATACGTTTGGGCTGCTCGTAAACATTTCTCGCTACTGAAACAGATAAAAGTAATTTATACAAGGAAAGTAAACATGCACAAAATTTTATATAAATGTAATGTAATGGGGGGGGGGGGGTCTTTATGCTTAGGAGATAAATAATAATAATAATAATAATAATAATAATAATAATAATTACCCCCGTTTCACTGTTAATAAATAATTATTTTATAATAAATATATTATTATAAATAATAATAATAAATTAAGATTTTTTCTTTAAAATACTAGATCATTTTCCACATCGAAGGCACTTCATACTTGGTGAATTCCATCCAATCTATTATTCTACCACTTCACATCTGCGTTGGAGTCCTGGATTTACACAAACCTTTTAAGCAGGAATATTTAACAATGAAATAAAGTTTAATAAAAATGATTAGCTTAAACATAAGCAACTAACATGACTGGACCAACAGCAGCAAGAGCTACCCTTAAAAAAATTATTTAACTGTAATTATTTTATGTTATACAACAATGCAGCCGAATGCTTGTCAGGATTATAGACCAGTGACTTTGTTACTCAGCAGCATTGCTCTTTGTTTGAATCACACGTCACTAAGTGTTAATCTTCTTTTTCTTCTTCTTCTTCTCCTTCTTTCGGTTTCTCCCATTAGGGGTCGCCACAGCAGATCATCCGTCTCCATAAATCGCTGTCCTCTACATCTGCCTCTTTCAACCTAACTACCTGCATGTCTTCCCTCACCACATCCATAAACCTCCTCCTTGGTCTTCCTCTTTTCCTCCTTCCTGGTGTCTCCATCCTCAGCATTCTCCTACCGATATACCCCATGTCCCTCCTCTGCACATGTCCAAACCATCTCAATTTCGCCTCCTTCACCTTGTCTCCAAAACGTCCTACATGCTCTGTCCCTCTAAAAACTCATTTTTAATCCTGTCCATCCTCGTCACTCCCAACGAAAACCTCAACATCTTCAGCTCTGCTCCCTCCAGCTCCACCTCCTGTCTTTTACTCAATGCCACTGTCTAAACCATACAACATCTCAGGTCTCACCACAGTCCTATTAACTTTCCCTTTCGCTCTTGTAGATATCCTTCTATCACACACTGTGTTAATATTTACTGTTCTCATTTAGTATTTTTTTATTCTTCTACAAAAAATGTACTTATTGATTTAATGTGTGAAGCTCATATAAAGTTTGGTACACTAGATGCTAAATATGTTTGCTTAAAGTGAAGGTTTTATTTTGCCATACTTGTTTTTATGCTTGACTATATTTGGAATAAAGCTAGACAAACGTAATAATAGGAGTGCAAAATAAAGCTTAATCTTATACTAAATAATGCTAAATGTTATCAGCTATATACATAACATAAGCAGAACATCTCACCCAACATGTGCATCCTTTTTTGCTGGACATGTAAAGTTTTGCGGTTTTACTGTATGTTTGTCTAATTTCAACCTAGATGTCTGGCTGCATACATCTCATACATCCTGGACTATTTTTCTCCAAACTCGTTTTTTTCTGAGAAGATTGTGCCCTGACCTTTCTTCATCTGTATTTAGACGGCTCTTACACTTGCCTATATAATCATATACAAACATCAACAAACTCCTCTATTTTTTTTCTATTTTCTATCTAAGCATCTTTAAGCATAGTATATTATAAAGAGATAATAAGAGCTGAGTCCTTGCTTATAGCTAGTAAATTTCTCAACATCACTTACGCATTGTCAACTCGATTAGCACTTGCATCTAAACTACTCCTTCACAGTACTCAATGTTTCTCACACTCTGATTCAGTTGTTGGTGGTAATGTATTCTTAAGCTGATTTACTAACCACCAATTGACTATCAAGGAAAAAGAAGAAGCAGAAGAAGAAGAAGTAGATGAAGAAGCAGAAGAAGACTTGTTTTCTCACAGTTGTCCCGAATAGCTGTTGTTACAATTCCTGTTCCATGGTTAAGATTATATTCTTTGTTTCCTCATTTTTTCTGTTTGGTCTCAATTGAGATTATTTTGTACTTGTGAACTTTGTTAAATATTATCTGCACTTTTTTAATCATTGAAAATGTCGAAGGTGTCAGGTGGACAATACAGCAAGAAGAGAAACTTATTGAGTTATGGAGGGGGAAGAAGTGTTTGTATAATATGTTTATCAATGCATGTCATGAACAAAATTAATGATACAGATTGTTTTTGTTTGCTGCTAGCTACCATTAGCGAGAGAACACGGGTCTGAAGGTGTCATGGATTGATCACATAAACTTTGGATGAGTTTTTTCTTTTGTGCATCAGTTTTTGACTGTCGTACAGTCTGACATTATGACAACTGAGATCCTATAGATCCTACATAACTTTATTAGTTACAGCTCACACTTCTTCTTCTTTCGGCTTCTCCCATTAGGGGTTGCCACAGTGGATCATCCGTCTCCATACCCCCCTGTCCTCTACATCTGCCTCTTTTAAACCAACTACCTGCATGTCCTCCCTCACCACATCCATAAGCCTCCTCTTTGGCCTTCCACTTTTCCTCCTTCCTGGCGGCTCCATCCTTAGCATTCTCCTACCAATATACCACATTTCCCTCCTTTGCACATGTCCAAACCATCTCAATCTCCCCCAGGTACCTTAACTCCTCCACCTTCTCCACCTCTTTTCCCTGCAACTGCACCACTCCACTGCCCTTCCTTTCATTCACACACGTGTATTCTGTCTTACTCCTACTGATTTTCATTCCCCTTCTCTCCAGCACATACCTCCACCTCTCCAGGCTCTTCACAACCTGCTCCAGTACTCTTACCACAAATCACAATATCATCTGCAAAAATCATAGTCCAGGGTGATTTCTGTCTGACCTCGTCAGTCAACCTGTCAATCACCACTACAAACAGGAAAGGGCTCAGAGCCGATCCTTGATGCAGTCCAACCTTGAACCAGTCTGTCGTTCCTACTGCACACTTCACTGCTGTCACACTGTCCTCATGTCCTGCACATACTTTTCTGACACACCTGACTTCGTCATACAATACCACAACTCTTTTCTCGGCAACCTGTCATACGCTTTCTCTAAATCCACAAACACACAATGCAACTACTTCTGACCTTCTCTATACTTCTCCATCAACATTCTCAAAGCAAATAATGCGTCTGTGGTGCTCTTTCTCGGCATGAAACCATACTGTTGCTCACATATGGTCACCTCTTCTCTTTTGGTTACTGCAGGTCTGCACATCTCCTTTATTTTTAAAGATTGGTACCAGCAAACTTCTTCTCCATTCTTCAGGCATCCTTTCACCATCCAAGATCTTGTTGAACAACCTAGTTAAAAACTCCACTGCCATCTCCCCTAAACATCTCCATGCTTCTTCCGGTATGTCATCTGGTCCTACCGACTTTCCACTCTTCATCCTCTTAATCACTGCTCTCACTTCCTATTTACTAATCCTATCTACATCCTGCTTCACAATCTCCACACCATCCAACCTTCTCTCTCTCTCATTTTCCTCATTCATCAGCTGCTCAAAATACTCCCTTCATCTTCTTAACACTCTCCTCACTAGTCAACACATTTCCATCTCCATCCTTTATTGCTCTAATGTGAAGCACATCCTTCCCAGCTCTGTCTCTCTGCCTGGCCAATTGCTACAAATCCCAATCACAGGGACTAAATGCTCAACATACTTTTAAAAAAATGTAATAATAAGTAAATAATAATACTTAAAAAAAAAGTAATAATAAGTAAAATAAGAGGTTTATTGCTAGAGAATTTTTGGGTAATTTATGGAAGGAATCTCAGTCGTAAGTGCTGTGTAACAGTTACAGGTCTCAGTGAGATTTTTTAGGACAGGAAAGTCTTCAGAACAGAGGAGTTCACATTTTTTATGCTTTTTTGAGAGAGAGAGAGAGAGAGAGAGAGAGAGAGAGAGAGAGAAGGAGAGAAAACAAGTCTGGTGAGGAAATTACTGTTATACTGTTGTCATGGCTATAACATAAATGAGAACAGAAACTTAATGAACAGATGAGCCATCTGCTTTGAACTTCTTTAAATGATAAATGCATACTGTCCATACATATTTAAAACTTTATTTTCGCCAGCTTCCTTCTCTCTCTTTATTTATTTTTAACAAACTGTGTTGTCACTTGATGAATCAGACCAGAGTGACTGAGTGAAATTAAAATAATAATAATAATAAATTTTTTATTTTCCTTCAGCTATCTTATTTAAATTATTTAAATAGCATACATGCAAAATGGTGAGTGGTCACAACAGAGTATCTGCTGCAGGATCCATGCTGGTTTATGAATGGAAATTGGAGTCCCAGAATTGTCATATAATTAAGAGAAAGTGAATGCAAGGGCGGAGATGGAAATAAAAATGTGAGACAATATGCAAGGCAACATCCCATTCCACATTTAGTTTCAATTTGTTAGAATAACCTTCATTCTTTTAGGAAGATATTTCAGAGTGTGTTTGTTGAGATTTGTGCTCATCCAGCCACAAGGTTGTTAGTATTATCAGGTAACTGATATTGGTGAGGTGAGGAGGCCTGGGGTGTAGTCAGCATTCCAATTTATCTTAAAAGTGTTCAGTAAGAGCTCTATAGCAGGCCATTCAAGAGCTTCCACTCTGACCCATGTAAACCAAATGTTAATGTAGATGGCTTTGTGCACAAATTTACTGAACAGATTAGTGTCTCCTAGATAAAGGGAAGGGAAAATGTCATGCAACCACCTCCAAAGGCATCCTACACAATTGTGTGCCTCTAACTTTGTGGTACAATTATGTTCCTCTAACAGTTTGGGGAAGAAGCACATATGGCTCGAAAAGTCGGGTGTTCATATAGTGTTCATACAGTATGCTAATGAAGGGTGACAAGAAACAGGTGTGGGTGATCAGTTCGGGACTGACGGGTAATATAGGTTATGTCCATAATTTTGAAAAATTGCAAATATTTTATCAACTTAATATTGAAAGTATTTTTCAAGTTTTATTAATTAATATATTGTTCTGTAATTGCAATTAAAACAGAGCATTAGTTCAGTTCAGTGCCACCAAGAATGCTGTTTCTGGTGCTCTGGGTTTTTATAGAATTATGCAAGTGCAACATATGCCAAACTTTTTCTCTCTATTCAAAGTGTTACTTTTTCCTATATCAATCCCTGAGCAAATGTCAATCATACTGAACTTGATAGAAAATGCTGGTAAATATGATCTAATCTGCTGTTTTTGGCTGTTATTGATTTCTCCAGGTTTGTTGATGATTCCACCCCTCTAACTTCATGTTTCTTTTAAAACTGCAGTAGAGGTCGGGGATTTATAGCTGCTGGCCTCAGCCCAAGTTTTCCCTTGGCATCTTTAGGACAACCATTTCTTATTTTAGAAATAAAGTGTGTTTCACAAACTTGTACATTACACTTTACATTGCATGACATCATATCTTTGCCTGCGTATTGGACGTCCTTACGTTTACATTACTATTTACATGTATTACATTACTATGTACATGAATCTCTACCATATATTTCCTCCTACACATGGTTTGTAATAAGGCATAGCATTTCATAAAACCATAATGTCCATTTTTGGTAGTTCTTAGAAACACTGCTGAAGCAGAAACCATGCTTTGTGAAGAGTAGAAGACAAAGTAATTACTGACATTTTTATGGTGTGCAATAACACTTTAAAAATCCAATATTGTCTGCCCCATCTGTGTGTATCAGTAGATGGGCGGGTGAGCTGCAGGTTTGCACTGCTAAGTTCTACTTTGTGATTCTGTCCTGAACGCACCTACCGCTTCCCTTTGGAATATTAATATTGAATGTATGATGATGCTGTACAGGGATGAGAAGACAAGACGGTTTATGAAAAGCCTGTTCAGTCTAATCCCATTCAAGTGGGAGATTTTACTTGACCTTCCATCTTCTGCTCGCATTAGCTGTGTAATCCTCTCTCGATTACTTTCTCATTCGGCCGATTTAAGAGTGGCAGCACATTTTACCTGGAGGAAACTGCTGAATTTCTTTAGGGCAGAATGATTCAGTCAGCTGCTCACAGCGGGGCTATTTGTGAATAGGTTCTTCTGGAATTACTTTTAAGCCAGTCTAGCAGATTGATTAGAAAAATGGACTACACACACACACACACACACACACACACACACACACACACATTTAGTGCTACATGGACTAACTGCCCTTGAGTTCCCTGTCATGGTTTGCACCTTTCGCATAAACTTTCCCATGGCAACAAACACTGTATGATTCTATTTTGGTCCTGCCATTGGCTTGTTACCCAAGTGTGATAACTTGTTTAGTGTTTAACCCTTGATTTGTTTGACCACACTTTTGAAGAGTGCAGGCAGGGTGGAGTGGGTGGAGTGGGTGGAGAAGAGTGACAGGAGTAATTTATAATAGAAGGGTATCTGCAAGAGTGAAAGGGAAAGTTTATAGTACTGCATTTCTGTATTACTTTTCCTTAATCTGTTAAGCAGTGTATTGCGATTCCTGACTGTTATGTTATAAATCTGCGTCGTCTAAGAGAGAGCCCTTAATGGGTTTTAGTCATTTTGTTTAGGTTTATGTATTTAGAGTAGAGGATCTGTGTTAAAATTATGTGTCAAATGTCATGTCCAGTATTTGTATAGATCTGATTTGTGTTTAGAGAAGAGTAGAGTGTAAGCGTTCGGCGTGTGATGAGTGAGTTCAGATGTACACGCAAAAAAGAGAGTGCTCTTAATCTAAATGTGTTTTAATATATTTCTTTTTTCAGAAATAAATGTGTTTCCCCATGGACAAGCACCGCCGCATTCTTAAAAAGTGTAACACCTGCATCAACCTACTGGTGCAGGCTATTTGTTGGTACCTCAATTAATGAAGACTACAGCAGGGGGAAAAGCTTTCTCTTACAAAGCCACACAGTTAGCACAGTTAGCACACAGTTGTTCAAGACTGGGTTAAAAACAAATAAATTTAATCAAGCCTTTTGTTAGCCGTAATTATTTTCTTGTTTTCACAATTGTTCCTGTTTTTAATGCTTGCTGTGAGAATATTTGATTCTTTGACCCTGATTCTTGAATTTGAAATATACTGAGTTTTACACAGTAAATAATGTAGCATCTGGGGTACATTCTAAACTTACTAAACCTGCTAAAATTCTAAACATGATATATTCTGGGCTATGAGGGGGAAAAGCCTGCTTTATCTATACACTGTGAGTGTCAGGTAATTTAGGGGTTAATGATTATTTGTTAATACAGTTTTGAATAATGCATTAAATGTACCAAAAGAGTCTCTGACACTGTCAGTATGACTCTTTAATCAGCTGGTCATGCTCACACAGGGATGATAATGGCCAGAATTCATAAAATAATTAGCACAATTTGTCAGTGTGCCTGTTTGGCAGGTTTCCAGACATGAAGTATGTAGTCAACATACATTATATGAACAAAAAATTGTGGACACCTGAACATACGATTTTTTATGTGTTCATTTAAAATATCCTGTTTCACATTTATTGTTCATTTGCTCTTATAATAAGCTTCACTTTTCTGGAAAGTTGTTCCACTAAATTTTGGCTCTGTCTGCACCTTGCAGGTGACTTCAACAGAACGTTTTGCCTACAACCCATAAAAACATCCGTAGGTCAACTTAGGACATGTTTGGTTTGACTGAAACCAAGACACACTATGGTTTTGGTCTGTACCAAATGCAATTGCTTGTTCTCACTTGCACCTAGGACTGATTCAAAGACACTATTCACCCCTGTGGCCCCCCCTTAGGCCCCCTGTCTAGATAGTTAGTGCTAATACAGACTGCCTAGCAGTGGTGTAAAGTAATTGAGTAAATGTACATTGTCACTGTACTTAAATAATTTGGCAACTCTCTAGTTTTAAAGAGTATCAAAGATAAAAGCAACTTTTATTCTCTACTTAACTACAAGGTGGGTGAAAATTAACTAGGCATTTTTTAATGACTATAGAACGTGGCGATCTTATTTTTATGCAGAATGATGCACCACCCCATTTAGCTCTTATTGTGCATGCGTGGTTAGACCAGCATTTTCCAGGTCACTGGCTGGGATGACACGGACCTCATGAATAGCCTCCAAAAAAAGTCCAGCTCTCACTCTATGTGATTTTTTCCTGTGGGGCTACGCAAAGGAGAAGGTGTACAGGACAAAAGCTTGGCACACTGGAGGACTTATAGGAACAAGAAAGGATTCAGGAGGTTCTCAGCAATATCCCAAACAACTTCTTTCAGAACCAGGAAACTGGTTTATTCCACTGGTGCGTGTGTTGAAATGTAAAGATTTGTTTTCATTTTCCTATGTAATAAAGTACATGTACAAACTGTTTCAATAAGTTTGTATTAGATATTTAGACTTTATTACTAATTCTTATTTTTAAACGTTTCTTTTTACCCACCCTGAACATTTATGATTTAATATATGTACTTTTTATTTCAATATATTTAATTGACAATGACTATTTCCAATTACATTTTACATGGCTTTATCTGCTGTGGCTTATTTATTCTGCAGAAGAGGCTATATCTTGTCCATGATTACTAATGGTTCTTCTACTTTGGAACATTATACTGTAAGTTTAGTTGTTAATTAAATATCATTTTTTGAAAGGTTGCTTTAAAGGTACTGCTCTGTCCTTTTTTTTTTTTACCAAATTGTATAATCTTTTCTTCATTCTGGCATGGTGAAGAGGCTGTTGTGTTGGTTAATGCAGTGTTAAGGTGTACAATTTGATTTGTATTTTAGGAAATAAAACCTTACAAATTAACTGTTTTTGGCTTTTAACTATCGTGTCTTGGTGTTAAGGACTAGTGCGTCTTTGAGCCTACGTTCAATATGAGTCACATACTCATTGTTAAAGTATTGTTAAAATACTCTAAGACTTTTACTGAAGTCATATTGAAATTGATGATTTTTACCTTGCAATCGAGTACGTTTTTCAGTAAGGTATATATATATATACTTTTACTCAAGTATGGTTTTCAGGTACATTTTACACCTGCTGCTTAAGCAGAGGCTGCATTTTGTAAGTTTGAAGTTGGAATGATCCCAGGCCATAAGTACACTATTTAAATAAAGATTTCAAGGCGCTAGTGCAAAAAGAATGTTAAACCCAGAGAGACAGGAAGTGTCCTGGACTTTTTGAGCTTTTACTAGACTATTTCCATTTGCAATCACACCAGTAAACAGATGACATCTGTTGTCATGACTGAGCCTTCTAATTTTCCAATTGTCAGGTCTGTCATGGTTGCAAACTCCTAATCTCTAAATGGACTTCTTAAAGCCCCTATCTTCACTACATTACACAAAAGAAGATCCTATAATCCCATCTGGATTTATGAATGGAATTAATCTAAACCGGCTCTTTGAGCACCAGAACTTGGATCACTATGAATATTTGCTGATGCTATACGGACTGGTCTATGCTCCTCCAGTTTTTTTTTCCACTTTTTTTAAATAATGCTAACAGCTCTGATGAAAGTAGAATGCCAGCCCATTTTCGTGAATGGACAGTTCTAATTTTATGTACTGTATCCAATTTTAGTAAGGTGATTATGGATTTAGAATGCAAGTTAGTTGATTTATTCGAGAATAAACCTTTCATTAATTTATGAATTAAAAATAATTGACGGTTATAGAATTAAGCCAGGACTTCCTTTATGAGCGTTTTTGCCCCAGTATAATGCCCTAAAGACTTTACTTATATAACACATTCAAAACCTGACATTTCTGACAGAAATATTTCTCTAAAACTAATGACACCACACTTACAATGCAGTCCTGGCTTATATGCATATTTGTAGCCTGGGGGTGAAAAAAAAGCATGCAGAAGTCCAAACAGTTATTAGGCTGTTGTCAGGTTTCAGAGGGAAACAGAGCGCTCAAGTCAGTGTTGTGTATAATTTATGTGGTGGAACAGTGCACTTTGTAAGTGAGTGACGGGTCAAAAGAGCAATGTGGGTTTATTGGCAATTTACTTTGCTATATTGTAACAAGAAATAATTTTTTTTTCTTCAATGAAAGAGTGTACTATTTTTCATCTTAACTGCTGACTTAACAAGGTTTCTCTTTTATGGAATCTACATAAAATATATCTTAATAAATGTTTTATTGAATTTCCATACACATTACAGGGAATAATTGACAAATTTGACAGGACATTTTAAGCATTCTATTGATATACACTGTATGGACAAATGTTTGTAGACACCTGACCATAAGATTCATTTATCTATATATATAAAGCTCAAATACCACTGACTGACTCACTCACTCATCACGAAATCTCAAAAACCACTGAACGGATTGCAATGAAATTTGGAACATACCTTCCTCTTGGGTCTTAGGTGCTCACTAAGAAAGGGTTTTGAAAAATTCGCCCTGGATCGCAGCTACCTCGCGAAAAACGCGATTTCTCACGCATTGTAAACTCTTCGAAATAACATTACGGATCCTAATGAAACTTAGTACATTGTTTCTTATTAGATAAAAAATATTTTCAAAGTACTTTGCCCTGTATCGGTACTACAAAGGGGTAGTACGTTATTTGTTGACGTTACGTTCTGATCTCTGATCATCCAGTCCTGCTCAGTGCTTACTGCTTATTGTCATATTGCTTAGCGTTCTGCCTTCCGTAGCGAAGCACGGGTACTTTCAGCTAGTGTTTTATAAAAATCTAATTCCACATTTAATCTCCATTAGATGTTATAGTAACCTCCACTATTCTGAGATTTTGCTCATTCAGCCATAAGGGTGTTGGGTGAAGTCGGGTACTGATGTAGATTAGCTGAGGAGGCCTTGGGTGCAGTCCGTGTTCCAATTCATCCCAAAAGATGTTTAGTTAGGTTGAGATCAGAGCTCTTTATCAGGCAACTCAAAATCTTCCACACCAACCCATCTGTATTAAACCCTATTGTAAAGTTATTTTGAAGCTCCTCACAATGACCAAGAGAAAAGTGGATTCTGAAAACAGAGCCTTTCAAAACCGATGGGATTCTGAGTTTATGTTTACTGACACTGCCGGTAAACACGTGTGTCTTATATGTGGAGCGAATGCAGCTGTAATTAAGGAATTGAATGTAAGACGGAACTACGAGACAAAACATCAGGAGAAGCTGAAAAGCCTGAATGCAGAGCAGAAGATCCAGAAAGTAGAAGAGTTAAAGAAGAATCTCACATTTCAGCAGAGCAAAATCACAAAGTGAAGCTGGTGTGAAAACAGAGGAGAAATCAGAGTCACATCAGCCGGTTATTTACTGAGGGAGAGTTTCTGAAGAGCTGCATGATGAAGCTGTGAAACGTCTGGTGTTTGACTGGAGATATTTTTATGGAGAGCAAAATATTTTAAGTCATTTAAAGTTTAAGATTATTTTTTATAAAATGGCATAAGAGCAAAGAAATCTGATTGTTTTGATTTGTTGTTCTTTTAACGTTTACTTAAAAGCACGATTTTTATTTATTTGTTCAGGGTTTTTTGCAGCATGTTCATATTTCTAACTTGTATAATTTTGACAGGAGATATTTTTATGGAGAGCAAAATATTTTAAGTTATATAAAGTTTAAGATTATTTATTCTGGAATAATATTAATGTCTGGTTTTTATTCATATTTATGTAAAAAAAAAAAAAAAACATTTAGTTTTAGTGTGTTCAATAAATGTTTGTCCTGTTCGGCCCGCGACCTAAAGTGTGCTTTGAGTTTTGGCCACCGGTGCAATTGAGTTTGACACCCCTGTCCTAGATGAAAAGAAGGGATACAATTCTGTCAGGTGTTACCTACTTTTGTCCATATAGTGTATTTCTCATTTCAGTTATGTTTTAATTTCATTTTTAAAACATGCTCCTGTTTGTTTGCTGTAATATATAACATTTTATATATAAATGGTTTTTCTGTATGAACATTTTAATTCTTTGTTGTTACTTGAATAAAAATCCAAGGGTACCCACTTGTGGTTCCATAGACTAATAGAAATTAATTTAAAAAAGACTTTACTTTTCATTTGTACATTACATTAAAAGTAAACATTGAACCAACCCCAGCCACTCTTAGTGCCGGTCCCAAGCCCGGATAAATGGGGAGGGTTGCGTTAGGAAGGGCATCCAGCGTAAAAACATGTGCCAAATCAAACATGCGGAGGATCCGCTGTGGCGACCCCTGACGGGAGAAGCCGAAAGAAAGTTTTATTGTCACAGAGTAACTTTAAAGAAATTCAGATACTGACTTGGAGTTCGATCTCTAATGAGGAATTCTCTGAGATGACACTAGGAAGACACCAGACTCAGAAAGGATCCCATACTATTCTTTGTTGCTCTAAATATCTTCAGAAAACTCATGAGCCATCATTCTTTCAAAACTGCATCTGCAAAGTCAAACAGTCTTTAGCACAAACTGTACTTTCAGCACAAAATGTTCAATCTATAGTATCCAACTAAAATTACCAATAACACCTCAGGCTACTCAGACTTGGCATTAACTTGGCATTAAGTTCAAGTTAAAATTGTCACATACACATATATACATATATATGTCATATATACCACCCTCTGGAGGGCTCGCCTGTTCTGCAGGGTGCTGTTCCCGAACCAGGAAGTGATGCTACTCGTCAGAACGCTCTCAATGGTGCAAGTGTAAAAGGTCCTTAGCGCCTGAGAGGGTAGTTTAAAGTCCCTTAAGTGTCTCAGATGGTACAGACGCTGCCAGGCCTTCTTCACCAGGGTGTTGATGTGACAGGACCAAGACAGGTCCTGTGTGATGTGAACACCTAGGTACCGGAAACTTTCGTCTTTCTCCACTGGGGTCCCGTTGATGTTTAGCGGTTGGTATGACCGTTCCTGCTTTGTGCTAAAGTCCACTATCAACTCCTTAGTCTTGCTGACGTTCAGGAGAAGGTTGTTTCTTCTTGCACCATCTCTCCAGTTTTTTAATCTCCTTTAGGTAGGCCGTCTCGTCAGTGTTGGAGATCAGGCCCACCACAACAGTGTCGTCAGCAAACTTGATGATGGTGGTGGAGTCAGACAATCCTATGTGGCACCAGCTACAGCAAACTCTTCCATCTTGGGAGTCAACAAAAGTAGCATGTAGAAGACAAAACACACACATTTACACACACACACACACACACACACACACACGCATGCACACTGAGCAAATCTTGGATTGCGCTCTTATCTTTTTAACACTGTCAATAGGGTCTACATGGAAGCTTAATGAAACTTGGGGAAGCTCAGCAGTAAAGGATTCCTGATTAAACGGTTATTATACTATTATTAAACTGGAGTTTAAATCCCAGGCTGCCACTGCAGGGCCTCCTAAATAAGGCCCTTAACACTTTCCTGCTCAAATATATAAATTAGTTCATTGTAAGTTACTCTGGGGAAAAAAAAAACATCTACCAAAAGCCATGTATGTAAATCTAAATGAAGATACTCTGGTGTGACTCTAATCAGATACTGATAGAGCTTCAAGTATTCATGTTGATCGTAAGCAAGAAGGAATTTTTTATGCCTTTGTGCCTTTTTTCTGTGCATTACGGTGTTCTGGCGATTTGAAATGAAGGCAAATTGTGTGTTTTTGTGTAAATTCTACAGCAAAGAAAATGCAAACATATAAATCTTCTCATTTTTATTTCTCCCATTAGGGGTCGCCACAGTGGATCATCCGTCTCCATACCCCCCTGTCCTCTACAGCTGCCTCTTTCAAGCAAACTACCTGCATGTCTTCCCTCACCACATCCATAAACCTCCTCCATGGCCTCCCTCTTTTCCTCCTTCCTGGCGGCTTCATCCTCAGCATTCTCTTACCGATATACCCCATGTCCCTCCTCTGCACACGTCCAAACCATCTCAATCAGCGAGTCCCTGGCTATCTTTAATCAATAGTTGAAGACCTCCCTCTTCCTGAAACACATAAATTAGCACTTTCTAAGTTTGCATTGTGAAAAAAAAAAGATTTATCTTAAGTTTGTAATCTAGTGTACCAGTGTAGATTTATTCAATTCTAGAGACTCAAAGCCCTTTTGTATGTCGCTCTGGACAAGGGCGTCTGCTAAATGCCGCAAATGTAAATGTAAATCAAAGGATGTGAGAATTCTGATGTGATCAAATACTTTTTATCAGGCCTCGGAGTGGACAAATTGCAATCAGATTGGTTAAAGCTACAGCTTCAAGCAACATGGAGTTTATGCTAAAATAACTCCACATGTGCTGACTTTGAAGACATTTTTTGTCCCTGGAAATATATGATGTAAAAACTCCAATGTAAACAGACACTTTGGTGCATTGCAGCCAAAGGTTATCTCCCCGGCCCAAAAAGAGACAACTCCCTACTTTATACCGTACTAGGTGTAATTTAGCATGTAGCAGAATCAGTATTCAGTGACTTTGAATTGTGAGCAGCACTCAGAGACAATCATTTGTGCACATAAGATGTTCAATATATGGGACTACACGTAATACAGGACTAAACTAAACACAAACATGCATATAAGGAAAGAGAAATTAGGAAAATGGAGAGAGAGAGAAAGAGAAAGAGAAGAAAGAGAATAAAGGAATAGCAAGTTTACCCTCAATTGACCACAGCCTAATGAGAATCATCAAGGAATCAAAATTCACCTTAATAAAGGGTCTGGAACTTAAACGCGCATCCAGATAGTTGGTAAACGGTTACTTGCATTGGCTTTGTTGTTGAACAAGAGTTCTGATGCTATAGACAAAGGAGATTCTTGATGGGTCTGTTAGGAGTTGTTAGAAGATGGATTTTTTGCCATGTTCTCTTGAAGATCAGAGTAGAAGAAAAAGTTCTTGAAAGTAAACTGCCGGAAGATCTGTCTCAAAGGGTTTAAATCCCGTCTCAAAAGGCCATTTAATTTATATGCAGATTTCAAGGGTTAGAAGGGGTGTATGGGACATGAGATCCAACTAATCAACAAATGATCCTATGCAGACGCGACAATAGGTACTAGTGCAAATGCATATACATTATATTTCCAAGTATTGGGTCACCTGACCTTTCCTGCTATATGTGGTTATTTTTCAAACTGTTACCACTTGTACAGGACGTCTTTAGATGCGTTATAATAAAATTTTGCATTAACTTGAATTTGGAAACCCAAACCTGCTCCAGCATGGCAATGCCCCTGTGCACAAAGTGAGCTCCTTGAAGATCTGGTTTACATGCTATGGAGAGGAAGATCTTGAGTGGCCTGCTATAGAGCTCTGATCTTATCCCTACTGAACACCTTTGGGATGAATTGGAACACTGATTGCACTCCAGGTCTCCTCACCTACATCAGTACCTGCCTTTTGTGATACCCTTGTGGCTGATGAACACAAATATCTATAAGCACACTCCAAAGTCTAGTGGAACATCTTCCCAGAAGAGTGGAGGGAATTATAAGAGCAATTTGGGACTAAATGTGGAATGCAGTGCTCAAAAATCACATACCGTACTTATGACCAGGTGACCCAATACTTTTGGAAATATAGTGTATGTTAGAAATATATACAAAAACATAAGTAGAAGTATAAACAAATTTATTCACTCCTTCTGGTTGAAATAAAATATCATTATATTTGCTTTAAAGGACTTTTTTTTTTTTTTTTTAAAGGACTCTTTGCTTGAGTCATTGAGTCTATGCTTCATGAATAGTGGCTGTTATGCTGTTTAATGAGGCACATTTCAATAAATTTAATAAAGACAAAAATGTGTGTGTGTAAATTTAGATGTGTCCAAATGTAAAGGTAAATCTGACTCAATGAACATGATGAGTTAACAATATTATTCAAGATATAAGATGTTAATATTGTGAATACACATTAGCAGAAAAAAAATCACTGTAGCAGAGAACAAATTACAGTGTTTAAACTGGAGAACATACTTTATAAGTGTATATTCTCTCTCTCGCTCTCTCTCTCTCTCTCTCTCTCTCTCTATATATATATATATATATATATATATATATATATATACCTTAACTTTATTAAAATGCAGTTACAAAAATTACAAGCACTATACAATGGCAGAGCGAGCTGGTTTTGTAATCATGAAATGACACTAAGGTAACAAAAAATAATAAATTGACATTGCGGAAGACCGATTCACATGTTTTTTCCACCGCCTGACTGAACAACACTTCATCTATTATGCTGTGATTTGCATGCTAATGACGGTGTAGCATTAATGAAAAAAAAAAAAAAAGATTATATTTGTAGCAGGGTGCACACTAAACTGAGGCCTTGAGAAGCAAAGCAGAATCTCCAGCTGCTCCTGAGAGAAGAGTAGCGCACTGTCGGGAAAAAATAATAAAGCAATTAAATTAGCAAACACACAGGTCAATAAATAAAGGAAATACGTGGAAAGAAACCATGCAAACCAAAAAAAAATGCAAATTAAATAAAGAAGAAACGAATCAATGCATAATAAAATAATATTAATAAAATAAATGAAAAGTGAATTAGTAAAAAAATAATAATTATAAATAAATTTAGGAATATCAGAAGGCCAAGGAGGATGTTTATGGATGTGGTGAGAGAAGACATGCATGTGCATGGGTTGATTTGAAAGAGGCAGCTGTAGAAGATTGGTGCAACCCCTAACTGGAGCAGCCAAAAGAAGAGGATTGAATAAAAATCCCCAGATACAAGTTGCTACAGGATGGTCTCTTTTTTTCTTCCATTTCTGTATGTTTTATCAATAATAATATATTGAATAAAAAATTCTTCATATTAGAAATTAGAGAAAGCAATAATAATAATAATTTTTGTTGTTTATTATATGATACTATAAATTTTTTTTTATTGTAGATATATAAATCCTTTGAAATTCTTTTGAATTCCTTTTAAATGAATTATTTTTTACCACAGCATCAGCACCTGAACGTTGTTCAGCCACAGTACACAGTGAGAAGTGATCCAGAACTTATGGTTAGGCAATTTTCCACTTCATTTGTACTTGAAGATTGCGTTTGAGTTAAATGGGACAATTAACGGCAACAACAATGACAAATAACTGGCGAGCAACAGCAGCAAAAACACAAACACACTCACACACACACACACACACACACACACACACACACACACACACACACACACACACACTAGTCTTCACCAGTAGTTCTTATGTTCACAAGTTTGTTTGTTTTCCTTGTGATTATTACACACAGCTTACTTTCCCTGTGGACACTTTTGGCCCAGTCACATTGCTTTGATGAGAGCCGAATGTATCGTGGCTGAGTGATTGATAATGTTAAGTTCAGGAGAGAAAGTCAGAACAGAGAGGGAGGGGGGGGGGGGGGGGGGGGGTGAGAAAAACTGACGAAGAGATAAAGAGAGAAAAGCTGGAGCTAACACACACACACACACACACACACACACACACACACACACACATTTATCCAGTCTATATAGCTTGGTGAATGACAATCATTACACACATTTTCAAGTTAATCCACAGAGACCACACGAGAGGGAAGTGAGGACGAACTAACGGATGAGTGCATCTCCACCTCCTGCCTCTCCACTCATTCAGCTGTGTTAATTCAAAGTTTGCGCTGTACATCTTTCACTATCTGTCACATTAAAACTGTCACCTAACTCAGGCCAGTTGTGTTGGCATATGTATGTGTGTGTGTGTGTGTGTGTGTGTGTGTGTGTGAGAGAGAGAG
>JAAIIK010000009.1:2935918-2970214 GCA_014706435.1 Silurus glanis
ACCACCCCGAAAGCCAGATAACCCCCCTGGTCTCTCTGGTTGAATTCACAGCGACCCTCAGACCATAAAACAATTCACTCTCGGAACTCGGCCCCAGTACGTCTGTTTGTGACACACACACATATGCAGACACACACACACACCAAAAGGGAGCATTCTTTTATTAATTAAATAATAAATAGAATGTCCCACTTCACATGATACAAACATACATCTTGTTTGTATCTTCTACTATAAATAAAGCAAGTGTTTAACTCTACATCAATAATATTTAAACCTTAAAATGTTTAGCAATATAACTCTGTGTTAAATGTTGTCTCTTCTCTTCTTAAGGCTTGATTGACTTAGAAGTATCTGTTCTTTACTTTCCTGACAAGGGTGCATTTTATTTATCAGAATACAACATTGTATTAACATCAGTTAATTACTGATCTCTGTAAGTTAATGTACCTCTGCCTTATACTGTCATTCCTTTTCATGTTTAGTATCCAAATGACCGCAAAATTATCTGTTTCTTTATTTTTCAAACAATGGTGCATTTTATTTGATCATGAAATGTACCATACCGTCTTAATTCACTTTGAATAAAACTTTAAAGTCCTCCAAAAGCAAGTATAGCCCGGAAACCATGCCCACAGATGCATGAACAAAGGAAGTTTTTCCCTCCAAAATTTCAGGCCATAGCATTGGCCATTCCCCCAAGGATGGGTGGGGTTCAGGACCTTTAAAACATCTTGAACCCAACTAATCATTGGCCAGTCAGAGTGCAGTCGGGTCCAGTCAGAGTTCAGTCAAGAAAGCAACTCGCTCACTCGGCTCGACCGGAAAGGCTCGGACCCCCGGGGCCCGAAGGCCCGGGGGCCCGATGGCCCGGAGAGTCGGACGCTTCGAACAGCTCAGCAGCGACTCTTCGGGACGAGATCTCAAATCTCTTTTGAGATCTTCCAGCAAGCTTTATCTTCAAAACATCAACTGCTCTGATCCTCAGGAGAAGCTGGGAGAACATCTGACTCCATCCTAACCGACTCGTCCAAGATTCTTTTGTTTACCGCATCCGGACTCTTGTGCAACAAGTCAATGCAAGTAACCGGTTTACCAACTAATTTAGATGCGTGTTAAGTTTGAACCCCTTAATATTAAGGCGAATTTAAATTTCCGTGACGATTTCTCAGTTAGGATGTGATTAATTTGAAGTAAGCTGCCTTTCCTTTCTTTATCTCCTTCTTCCTTTTCCTTTCTCTTCCTCCTTTCCTAATTTCAACTTTCTTTTATTTTATTTTAATTTTAATTTTCTTTATTTATTTTTGTTTGTTTGTTTGTGTAGTTAGTTTTATGTTGTGTTTGTCTCATTCATTAAACACCGTATTTTTCATAAGTGATTGTCTCTGAGTAAGTTCCATAAATGCGAAGTTCCTGCAACATCAGGTCTGAACTACATGCTCTATTTAATTTCATTTAATTTACGGTATAAAGTAAAAGGGGGTTACGTCTTTCTTGGCCAGGGAGATACCTCTTTTATAGAATTAATTTAAAATTATACTGTCTGTTTGCCGGACGAACAGACAAATAAGTGTAATGTTAATTCCATTACCGTCAATTCAACTTAATTTAAATATTTAGGAGTAACTATAACCCGTTATAATTACTCATAAATATTTACCTTTCTTTGCGAGCTAAATTCGCTACATATAATGGTGGAGAATGCGGGCAGACTGTGCTTCCAACTATATACTCAATTTATCTGTATTATAAGTTTGTCCCTCTTATCCCCCAGTCGCTACAGATAGATAGATAGATAGATAGATAGACTACAATCAAACCGTTAATGACCTCTTATCATAGAGTGTGTATTCGTTTCATTAGGTTTTTTCTTATAGAAAACAATGAATCCATAATAAAAAAGTATTTAGAACAGCAGCAGACAATGTTTTTAAATGTAAAAAAATACAAATAAAATGTGTATTGTGTTTAACCTTTATTTTTTTACAAATTATAAGATTGAAATAATTCTATAGAGCAGTGGTCCCCAACCCCCGGGCCGCGGACCGGCACCGGTCTGTGGGTCAATTGGTACCGGGCCGCACAGAAAGAATACATAGCTTACATTATTTCGTTTCGTTTTATTTATTATCTGATTCTGAATGATGTTTTATTTTGGAAAATTACTGGATTCTCTCCTCCACATCTGTCTATGACTCAATCTTGATGCATGTCATGATGCCTCGGTCACATGTCTTACCTCCATCCGCTACCTTCTTAAAGGGGCTCCGGCCGCTAACACAAAACATTACCGCAAAATTCAAACCCCCAAGCGAACAAAAATCAACACAGTGGATTCGCGTTTATTATTATATTTAGAAAATACCAGTTTTTATGCCGGTCGTATCATTTTGTTTTGTTGTATTTATCTGCCACACCTTAAAGGCTGGTCCGTGAAAATATTGTCTGACATTAAACCGGTCCGTGGTGTAAAGAAAGTTGGGGACCACTGCTTTGGACCTGATAGAACTGTGGAGGGTTAAATGTTAAAAGTTTTCAGGCATCTTGAAATTTTTTGAACTTATGTTATCAAAACCATTAAGCACTAAAAGTATTATTATGAAATGATATGTGGTCTCAGTGGAAACTTTTTCCAGAGACACAATAATGCTTTCTCAGTGTCAGGCTTGAGGGCAGGAAATGTCTGGCGATGCTGTAATAGAGATGGGAAGTGACTTTAGCATGTGGTAATTAAGTATAGTGTTTGCTGTGGTTCATTCTCCTTAAAAAGGTGTGCCACGTTTTTTTAAATCTCACCCAAATGATCTGCCAGCTGGCATGAGTGGGAGTGATAATTGCTCCTAGCTGTGGATATTTGTGCTTTGCACAGCCTTCAGTGTAAGTGCCTTTGTTTGTCACTGAAGTGCCCAGCAAGAGCTGCTAACAATGGCACATCATATTCCAGGCTACAAAGGTAAGGTCATACATTATAAACCACTGATGTCTGCTGGATTCAACAAATTTTCCCGATTATTCTTTACTTCAGTCTCTGGTTTAAATGTATTCATCTGTACATTTACTCTCACCAGCTAAAAACATTGCTTCATTTGCACATTAGCAGAACATTTATTGCTATTGCAGTTATATGATCTGCAAATTACTAAGGAGACGCGTGCTTAAACAAAGTGGGCTTTTTGTGTCTGATACACTATATGGGCAAACATGACTTTTCCAGCCATATCTGGTTCATCGTCAAATTATTACCACAAAATCTAAAACACAAAAAAAATGCAAAAGCATGAAATCTTTCCTTCATTTGATCTAGAATACTCAAATCTGTTCCAGCATGCACAAACTTTAAATGGCTTGAAAAAGAAGCTCTTGAGTGACCTGCTATAGAGCCCTGACCTCAACCCTACTGCACACCTTTAGGATGAATTGGAACGCTGACTGAACCTGAGGTCTCCTCACCTCACCCACATCAATACCTGACTTTACTAACATTCTCCAAAATCTAGTGTAACATCTTCCCAGAAAAGTGGAGGTCATTATAACAGCAAATGGGGACTGAATGTCAAGTTTATTTTATTTCTATAGCATTTCATACATTGTCTCAAAGCAGCTTTACAGAATTTAAGAGTTGAGGTGAACGATGTGTATTTATCCCTGATGAGCAGCCATGGCGACTGTGGCAAGAAAAAATTATTCCTTTAGTGTGTATAGTAAATGTTTTAGGTGTTTTCTAGAGTGTTTTGTTTGAAGTTGTATGGCTGGATAATATGCACACAGTCAACATGGCAAAAACTCCTTGTCTAGTCAAGACTTAAAATTTTATTTACAGTCATATGAAATCTTATCGATTTTATTTTAAGAATAAAATACTATTTATTTATTTATTGCAAGAGCAGATTATTATGATTGTTTTAAGATTATTTATAATTTTTTACTCAGTTATTAAAGCTTAGTTATTTTACCTGTAAATTCAGCTTAATTACAGTACTATCAGATACATCATTTGAGGCGAACCTTATTTTAGCTGTAATAACTGCTTTTAAGGTTGCCCATTAAAAAAAATAAAAATAAATACAAAAATAACAACGCTCAATAATCACACCTAGGACTTGTTCATTAGTATGATTTATTCCAAATGCTTGTTTTATGTCCACACCAACACATTTATTTGCAACCTAACAGCAAATGAAAAGAGTCTGCAGTATTAAATCACCACACTTTTTCCAACATTATCCAGTATGACTATTATTTTTTGGAACTTTATTCTTTATACAAAGTACTTACTGTTTTTAGTAAATTGTTCTGTAGTTTGATTTCAGATTTTAATAGTAATATTATTTTTAGTTTAAATTATTTGTCTTATTTTAAAACAGAATATATAATGATGACAATTCTTAAATTAAGAGGAATTCTCTTGTTTAGTAGCTCTAGATTTAAGATCTTTTTACACACACACAAAAAAAAAAAACAGTTTAAAATAAACAAATCGATTGCTTTGGATAAGTGTTTAAAAGCTTTTAAAATATTTTGTTCTTTTTTTTAAATAATAGATATGCTTTCTTATATAGATATTTTGTTTCTAAATCATGCATTTATTTCTTATATGTGGATTTCTTATATTTTTGCCGTGTATCAGAGATTTTATACATTCTCACATAGTATTGGACCGTACACAGTCTGGTCCTGGAAATGATATATTTTTACATTTACAATTATGGAATTTTCAGACGCTCTTGTCCAGGGCGACTTGCAGTTAGCTCAGTTATTCATCTGAGCAAGTGAGCGTTAAGGGCCTTGTTCAAGCTTTTTCAGCTTTGGGGTGCTAGGATTTAAACCAGTGACCTTCTGATCAGAGTCTTATCCACTTAGCTACCCCCTTCCTAATTGTAATTTAATTACGATATCTAAAATAATACTATATAGTATAAAATAGTTGTTTTATTATTAAATAAATCATGGGTAAAAAGCAAATTCTTGAATAAAGGTCTGGCTTGCTTTCAAAAAGTCATGCGATAAGCAATATCAGATCCGATTCAACTTCATTGTCATTCTATAATGTACACATACAGAGACAATGAAATCCAGTGGTCGTTGAGATGTAAAGTGTTAGATTATGGACAAAAGCAGCAATTAAGTAAAGTTATGCTATGCAATTAGACAGTTTGGGGGTGGGTTAGCACTAGTTTAGACCAAAACATCAGTGTTTAAGGATGTGAAGTAGGGATTTAATTGAGGATAAGTTACTGTGTAATCAGGGTTCTGTATAGGCAGAGCCGTTCTACCGTTAATTCAGATGGGAATCATGTCATCAAGCGAGTCGCTTAAATGTTAGATTTCAGTGAACGAGCGATATTTGCATCTCATTTAGTAAATGTCCTCGTTTGCTTTTCTTGTTTAGTTTGCTCTGCTCCATAGAAAGGCAAAGCTCAGAAGTGAAGAAAGGGAAGCATGGACGGGAAAGAAGGAAACAATATGTCCATGTTGTTTTTTGTACGTAATAGTAATATTAGAAAGATTTTACGAGAGCTCCAAAAGATAAAGGCCAATGATGTTAGTAAGGCTGCAATTCAATTTGCATTTTCTGTCACACATCTATTAACAGCAAAGGTGAAAAAATAACTAGATTACTTGTACTTGAATAAATACCTGTATAACCAATACCCGAAGAATAACTGTAATGATAATGTAGGTTGATAGATAGATAGATAGATAGATAGATAGATAGATAGATAGATAGATAGATAGATAGATAGATAGATAGATAGATAGGGACAGACATAGAAAGATAGATAGAGAGATATCTTAAGGACAATTGCATCTTTACACACAGTCACGTTTGCTTGCGCACATTAACAGTAATTCGCATGTGTATGTATAGTCACGTTTTACAAAACTCTTGGTCTTCCTTTTGTTGTCTTTGGTTTTCATGTTCCTGGTATAGTTTTTTGTTATTTAGTTCATTGTTTTGTATTTGTTTTCATTTTGTTGCTTTTGCATGTATTATTTTGTTTATTCAAGTATTTGTATGTACTTACTTAACAGATATATATGTGACCAGTGGCAGTATATAATTTAATAAATAAATAAATAAAATAGAAAAAAAGATAAGAAGAAATGGTTAAACACTGGTGACCGGAAAAAAATTACATAAATTACTGATTAAATAACATGAACAATAAGAACGCCACAATTTCCTGCCAAACTTCATGAGATACACCCTGAGAACCAAGAAGTCCTGAAAGCAAAGGACAGTTGCTGCTAAATAATAAGTGTTTTTTGGTAGACTGCGCCTTCTAAGTGTATGGAGGAGTGCTGCCCTGAGCTGGTGTGATTACTGAGCCTGCCAAAAAATGCACCAGTGGTTGGCAAGACTTCACAAACATATGTTCAAAAGGCAGGGGGTGCTTCCCGAAAACACTAATGGATACCTCTTTGATTCTTCGATCCTACCACCTTCAGCTTATGACCTGAAAACCAACCTGGAAGTTTGCCATTGTTAAGGAATTCTAATAATGTACCAATTCTTCTAATGCATTCATTGGAATCAGGAAGAGGGCTGGCTAAAAGTGTGCATCTGTGACATCGGGATGACCAGAGACACAGATTAATCCAAGGACAACAGCTACAGCCTTGAGGCTTGCATACTTAGGAATATTACAGAAAAATCAGAATTGATTGGAGATTTCGGTCTCTCCAAGTGCATAAGTATCAGCAATGTGCTTACTTCTCTCAGCAAACTGGACAGGGTCATTGGTTTTGAACGTCCCTGTGGTGCACGTACTGCCCGGCCAAATGCAGCAGATGCAATGAGTTACAGCACGCTGCCTATGAGCATTCCTCTCCTGGGAGCTTGACAATGACTTTATCTGGGTCTAGATGAGTTTATTTTCATAATGGGGACAGAAAAGTGAGCTCTAATAACTAAACAGCTGTGCATGGTTTAATGCCAGATTTAGCTGCACACAACCGAATGTGTCTCTTGTCTTATTACAGCAGGCAAAACTCACATTTAAAACAGTTTTACTAAATCATTTAAAGCATTTTCATTTCATCCTAGACAGGATAAGTCATGTAGCAATAAACTTTTCACTACAGCATGCAAGGATTTTTTTTTTTTATATTGTTCAAGGTTTATTGCATGCATGATGTTACGTTGAAAGGTTTGTTTATCCCACAGTGCAACAACAAACAGACAACATACATATAATAAAATACAGTGGAATAGTACAATAAAAAAATTGTGTCCTGACCCATCAAGAATTAACAGCATTAACTTCTTCAATGATTCGAGCTACAGAAGCTCATCTGTTGGATCGGAACCACACGGACCAGCCTTCGCTCCCCACGTGCATCGATGAACTTGTCACCGGTTCACCACTGTTTCTATTTTGGACCACTTTTGATAGATACTGAACACTACAGACCAATTCGGCCCTTGTCAAACTCGCTCAAATCCTCAAAACCCTTTTTTCCTGCTTCCTGCTTCCTCCTAACACATTAACTTTAAGGACAAAATGTTCACTTGTTGTTTAATAATATCCCACCCACTAATAGGTGCCATGATGAAAAGATAATCAGTGTTATTTACTTTACCGCTCTTAAAATATACATTGTATGTCCTAATTTTGAAATCCGAGGTCTTTTATCATTTCTTTAAAGTTTCTATGTAACAAAGTAGCTCAGTTAACTGTATAAAGATTTACTTTGACCAAATAAACATACACTATATTTCATATGGTAAACCATACCTTCAAGAAGCTCACTTTGTGCACAGGGGCATTGCCATGCTGAAACAGGTTTGGGGTTCCAAGCTCAAATGAATGCAAAATTTTATTATCGCACATCTAAAGACCTGTACAATTGAGTGCCTCCTGCTTTGTGGTTACAGTTTGGAAAATAACCACATATAGCAGGAAAGGTCAGGTGACCAAATACTTTTGGAAATATAGTGTATAAATGTAAGTGTATTTTAAGAAAGAATAACTGTCATTTCATCCAAATATAGCTGATGCAGTACACAGTGAAATAAAACATTGTTTCTGCAGAATCCTGGTGCTACATAAAACAACATATAGCTAAGTAAATATACCCAAAAGAAGTTGTCTTTGCCCCATAAAGTGCATCGTGTGCAACCTAGAGTAAACAGACAAAACAAAACCAAACAGTACTGGACAGGTAGACAAAATACACAATAATACATCATACAGTACAAAGTGCAAAAATAAGAGAAATGTAAACACAGAAGGTGCTTATAAACACATACATTTTTGTATAGTAGCAGTTGGTGGCATTTTAAATTGTTTGCAAAATGGCAAAAACCTCAAATGGGTAAATGTGCAAATTACCATGTAAACAGTTACAATATAGGTGGTGCTATCGACATTGATGTATATGAATTTAGTTAAGTATTTGAGTGTGTATTTGAGTTTGAGATTGTACAGTTGAGTACACAAGGTTGAGTGTGTGTGTGTTTGATACAGTTAAGTTCTGGGTGTTGAGGAGCCTGAATGCTTCGGTACTTTTTTCCAGATGGCAAGAGGGTGAAGAGTGTGTGCGAGGGGTTTGTGTGAAAATGTGAAGATGTGAAAATGTACATTTTCATTAACAAAATCCTCCCTTAGCATGAATTACACACTCTTGGCATCTGGACAGTTTGTTAATCCAAACATTTAGCTGAAATACTTTGCTATGTCTCTGGTAAATTTTCCCAAAAGGTATTCTTTGCTAGTTGGAGGTTTTTTCTGACTTTGCGATCCAGTTCATACCAGAGCAGTTCAATAGAATTGAGGTATGGTGAAAGGGCAGTATATTCCATTATACTGTATATAAAACCTCAGCCAACTCTATATATAGAGCTTGAATGTATATATGCATGGTGTTGAGGTATGGTATGTTATGGTATGGTAGCCATATTGGTTTTTATTCCTTTTACTCAGAATATGTCTCCAACCTTCCCTGCTTCTCTTTGTGCACAGGAGCATTGACAGCCGAGAACAGGTTTTGGTCACTAAGTAAAGGGAAATTTTAGAGTAATTTTAGATTTAAGTTTTAGAGTAACTAAACTACAACGAATAACATATCTTCATGGAGTTGGCTTTGTGCACAGGGGCATTGTCATGCTGGAGCCAGTTTGGGTCTTCTAGTTCAAGTCAAAAATTTCATGCTAGAACATTCAAAGACACCCTATTCAATTGTGTGCCTTCAACTTTGTGGTGATAGTTTGGTAAAGAACCACATATGGCTGGGAATATCAGGTGTCCCAATACTTTTGTCCCTATAGTGTATCTCCAACCTTCCCTGCTCCACTTTGTGCACAGGAGCATTGCCACCATAGAACAGTGCCAGGTCTCCAAGCGAAGGTAAAATGTAATTCTATTGAATCCAAAAGTCATTCTACTATTGTGTCCCTAGAACACCATGAGAACAGGAAGAGACACATTTAGCTGGAAAAGTCAGGTGTCCCGATACTTTTGTCCATAGTGTACATTTGGCTCATCATCTTCTTGGAAGCTGTCTGTATGTCTATGGCCAAGTCCAAACCTCCTGGCAACAGCACCCAGGGTTTAGTTTAAATTAGCTTTATATAGACTTTAATGCTTCTAAACAACAAGCATTAAGAGTTCTGCCATTGTGTCGTGCGAGATCTTATTTCACAACTCTCCTCACACTTTGCCTTGTGTCTTGCCTTTCCGTTGTTTTGCAGCAAAACCACTAGAACCTGGACAGGATAATCATTATGTCCCGGGGTCATAATCGTGTTTTGATTTATAAAACATGCAAAACATGTTACATTGACTGCATAGTGTTTGTGGTTTTTTGAAGTAAGTCCAGATTTGACTTTCCACTATAAACAATGGTGCTAAGAAATTATATTAGTGTTTTTTTGTAATTGAATTTGATTGAATGGATTATGTGTTCAAGATCCTCATTCATCTACGGTACAGATCGCAGTTAATCAGGAGTTTATGGCCAAATCCATGCCCACAGGCTGGAAGCACGTGTGTTGAGTGCAGCATTGTAATTGGACGTGTGTTCAGGACGTGAAGGTCTGATTTAAAAAAAAGAAATGTTCCTGGCATGATTGTGATATAGTAGACAGGGTGAGAGAGAGGACGAGAGCTAGAGAAATGAGGAGATAATGAATAAAGCATGAGCGTGTCCTTGAGGATAGGTCCTTCTCGTTGCTTTCAGTGCCATGTCAAAAACCACCATTCTCTGTTTGTTGAGAGGAACAATGTAATTTAGTTCCTACAGGCACACAGTGCGCCGGCCTGGAGCTCGGCCCTATTTGTATTCCGGTCAATCTCAATCAAATCTTTTGAAGCTCAGGGACTTACCATGACACAAAGGTCTACTGCAAATGAAGTCAATTAGATGCCTTTGTTTTACCTGTCTTTAAGCATTTCATGTAAGCGACTCAATGATTTTTTCTTCTCATCTATCATCACTGTCCACAGCTCCATTTTCTTACTCTGCTATCTTGCTGTCACTGGAAGTACTTTATTAAATGGGGACTGGAAGAAAGCTTTATGACACAAGTACATTTCAATGCAATTGCGTTCCCGATCTCGGCGATCCTGACCCTTTATCCAGGTTTCACGATTCATCCTCGGTCTTCAGAGCAGTGCAATCAAGCTAAACACTTTTATCTCTGAGAGTCCTGACCAGGTTAAAGAGCTGAGGTGTGAGCTGGTCACTAATGTTCCTGACCAAAAGAGACATGCCAATGGGAACACATGATGAAGCACATGAAACCAATGGGAAAAATGCCTTCATATGTTCTTCAATAGGAAATATGTCTTTATGGAAACAATGGGAACACATGATGAAGCACATAAAGAAATTATCTTGTCATTGGCCAAACCCAGTATGTATTTGGGCAGTAAAAGAAAAAGAGAGAACCTGGAGGAAACCCACACAAGTGCTAAACTGTTTGATGCAGACATTACAGTAAATCAGTGGCTTTGCCCAGCACCTGTTACTGAGATAGATAGATAGATAGATAGATAGATAGATAGATAGATAGATAGATAGTGTCATGCGGATACGGAGGCAGAGGCCGAAGTAGCAGCAAATAAAGTTTTATTCAAAGAAACAAACAAACAAGGCGGAGCCAACACTAATACCTGCTGCAAAAGGGATAATCCGGTGGTGTGCTCACAGCGCGGCCCACAAAAGTTCAGAGTCTGCGGAATAATCCAAATAACGGAGTCCGGGAAAAAAGGAAGGTATAAACCCAGGTGCGTCTGGAAAGAGACGCGGTCCACTATGTCCGAGTTGGAACACGAGTCGGGAAAGTGATCCAAGGCGCGCCTGGAAAGAGGCGCGGTCCATGCGAAGCGAGAGAGCGAGAGTCCAAGTCGAACGGTGCGTGGAGGGAGAAAGCATAGGCCAACACACATTAAGATATGTGTATGCACACCGACATGAACACGCAGGAACATACATCCACATACGAACCTATATGAACACACATGAACGTGCAATAAAGAACCGCGAGTGTGTGTGCAGTGAGTGTTCATATAGGCAGTGTGATTAGCGTGTAGATGAGAGTCAGGTGTGTGAGGTTAGTGCGACGGAGAGAAGCTCCTTGCGGGCAGGGCGCGCACGAGAGAAGGAGCGGGGCATTCCCCGAAGCCCCGAGGTTTGACAGCCACTGAAGGGGGCCCCGATAATCCCTGACACCCCCCCCCCCCCAAAGGGGCGGCTCCGGACGCCCCCAACCCATAGAAAGCCCGGTGGGCCGGAGCACTCGGAGGAGGGCCCATCCAATCATCCAGGGGCGCATGGGACCCGGCTGGAACTTCCACGGAACCGGGGAAAGCTGGGAAGGACCCAAAGCGGAGCGCAGCCCAACCCGGAGACCAGGAACGGGGCGAAGTCCTCGGCGCAGACTGGAGGTGGAGAGACGCCACCCATGGAGACCAGGAATGGAGCAAAGCCCCCGCCGAAGACTGGAGGCGGAGAGACGTCACCCACGGAGACCAGGAGTGGATCGACGCCCCCAGCGAGGACCAGAGGCGGGGCGATGCGCCCAGCGGAGACAGGAACCGGAGAGACAACCACCACGGAGGTCTGGAACTGAGAGACGGCCCTGACGTCCCTAGCGACGACCCGAGGCTGGGCGGAGTCCCAGGCGGAGCTCGGAGACGGCCACCACGGAGACCCGGAACGGAGTGACGCCCACGGCGGGGACCGGATGCGGAGAGACACCCTCAGCGAAGACCGGAGGCAGCTACCCCGGCGACCTGGAACGGATCGACGACACCCAGGGAGGACTGGAGAGAAGCCTCTTCGCCCACGGGGACCTGGAATGGAACGACAACCCTGGCGACCATCGGAGGCGGGGTGGAGATCTCAACGGGGCTTGCTGACTGGAAGACCCCCTGGATGGAGACCGGAGATGGAGCGACGCTCCTGACGGAGAACAGAGGGCGAGCCTTGCCTTTGACGGAGGCCTGAGGATGAGCCATGCCCTCCACTGAGTCCTGAGGCCAGACGACGTCCTCGGTGCAGCTCAGGGGCCGAGCGATAACCTCGGTGGGGTTCATCGGTGCAACGTCACCTTCCGGGGAGCTCATGGGTGACACGTCACTTTCCAGGGAACTTGGAGGCGAGACGTCGCTGTGAGAGGGGCTCTGAGGCGAGACGTCGCCGAGGGGGGAGCTCATGAGCGAGACGTCGCCGTGGAAGGAGCTCGGGAGCGAGACGTCGCTTTCAGAGGAGCCTGGGAGCGAGACATCGCCGTGGGAGGAGCTCGGGAGTGAGACGTCGCTTTCAGAGGAGCTCGGGAGCAAGACGTCGCTTTCAGAGGAGCTCGGGAGCGAGACGTCGCTTTTGGCTAAGCCTGGGTCTGTGGGGTTGCCCTTAGAGGTCCCTGAGCCTGCGACATCCCGATCAGGTGGCTTTGGAAACGGCCTGTGGCTGTCAGAGGGGCCTTGGACGGCGATGGAGCTTTCCACAGGGCCTTCATCCACTGCATCTTCCTCGGAGAGGTCCAGCCGTACGATGGTGTTTCCCTTCAGACCTGGGCTGGTGTTTTCCCTCTCTGAGGGCCTTGGGACTGCCAGGCCATCCTTACATGCCCCGGGAGGCTTGATGAGTCACCACCGGCATGGCTCTGGGATGAGACGTCGCTGTCGACGGAGCTCAGGAGCGAGACATCGCCCCGAGTGGAACTCTGTGACGTGGGGCCACCCGGAGAGGGAATCGGAGGCGTGACTTCACCTTCAGGGGAACTCTGTGACGTGGCCTCGCCTTCTGAGAGACTGTGGGGCGAGCCGTCACCTTCAGGGAGACTGTGGGGCGAGCCGTCCTCTTCAGGGAGACTGTGGGGCGAGCCGTCGCCTTCGGTTCGATGTCCCTTTCGCAGTCTCGGAGCTGAGTCGAGTGCTCTGGGGACCCCTTGGGCGGAGAGGAGCTCTCGAGGACGCTTTGGAGCTGAACTGAGCTCTCCTTGGGACACGGGAGCGACGCTGAGCTCACCTGTGTCGGGTGAGCTCAGCGTCGGGAGGTTTGGAGCCGAGAGGCGGCTACCCCGGCGACCTGGAACGGATTGACGACACCAAGGGAGGACTGGAGAGCTCTGGAGTGAAGCTGTGCTCTCTGGGAAGCTCTGGAGCAAAGCTGTGCTCTCTGGGAAGCTCTGGAGCGCAGCGGAACCATCCCGGAGGGTCTGGAGCAGGGTGGAGATCTCCTGGAGGTCCTGGGGCGGAACGGAGCTGTCCTGGAGGGCCTGGAGCAGGTTGGAGATCTCCTGGAAACTCTGGCATGGAACGGTGCTCCCGGAAACGGGGGAGAGGTGATGGAGATCCGCCGTGATCATTCCGAGTTCCCTGGTGAGGAGCTGGATGAATGCTGGTTCGGGCGTATGAGCCGAACTCGCCTCCAGTCGCGTCCCACAACTCACTGGCGAGAGAGAGGGTTTCTCCAGACAGCAGAGACATATGGAATGTGATCTTCGCTCTTTCAGAGGGGTAGAAAGACGAGTACGACTCCATATAGCCATCCACACTCCGTAAAAACATGCCCCACTCAGCCCTGTTGCCGGAGAAGCGAGCCGAGAACTCCGTGACGTCATCATGGGGGCGTGGCGCTGCCGAGCACGGCTGAGAAATGGCTGCAAGTTTCTGGGTTTTCCCGGGGGCGGAGCTTGGCCGGCGCTTAATCACGGCCGAGCGAATCCGACCTCCGAGGTTCGGTTCGCGCCGGGACCATGGTGGTAATCCGATCATTTTCTCTTTTTTCTCCTTTTTTTTCTGTGTCCCCCTTTTCCTTTTCTTTTTTTTTTTCCTTTTCGGAAAAGTCCTTCTCCGTGCCTTTTTTTTTTTTTTTTTTTCTCTTTTTTTTTTTTTTTTTTTCCGGAGAAGTCTTCCTCCTCTTCTTTGTGTCCCTTTCGTGGGTCCTTTATTCTGTCATGTGGATACGGAGGCGGAGGCCGAAGTAGCAGCAAATAAAGTTTTATTCAAAGAAACAAACAAACAAGGTGGAGCCAACACAAATACATGCTGCAAAAGGGATAATCCGGTGGTGCGCTCACAGCGCAGCCCACAACAGTTCAGAGTCTGCGGAATAATCCAAATAACGGAGCCTGGGAAAAAAGGAAGGTATAATCCCAGGTGCGTCTGGAAAGAGACACGGTCCACTATGTCCGAGTCGGAACACGAGTCGGGAAAGTGATCCAAGGCGCGCCTGGAAAGAGGCGCGGTCCACGCGAAGCGAGAGAGCAAGAAACCGAGTGCATGGAGGGAGAAAGCATACGCGAACACACAGTAAGATATTATAGTAAGATTGCGGGCAGGGCGCGAACAAGAGAAGGAGCGGGGCATTCCCCGAAGCCCCGAGGTTTGACCGCCGCTGAAGGGGGCGTGGCAGGGGGATCCCTGACAGATAGATAGATAGATAGATAGATAGATAGATAGATAGATAGATAGATTAAACGTTACATTTTATTAAAATGATCATAATCATAAATAAACACAAATTAACATTCTGAATGAAATTGCTTATTGAGTAATATCTGACAGTTTGGCATTTTTCATGTTTTCTTATTTCCCAAAAAGCTGCTATAGTTTACCATTTTAGCTGGCTTTTTAGTTTTTTCCCAGTGGAAGCCCTAATATAGTAGTTCAATACTGTTACAATTACCTATTATTATACAATTATACAATTACCCAATATTAGCTTAGTCCAAACTCCTCTTTAAAGTTCTTGTGTTGCTCAGTAACTTCATGGATCTCTGGCTGTTGATGAGGAACCAAGAGTCTCCAGTTAAAAATTGATTGGGATGAATCAAGCATAAATAAAGAGAAGAAGGGGACAGGAACACTGTTTACTCGTTCCTCAGGAGCATGTTTAACCCAAGAGAGAGAGAGAACACGACCACGCCACCATTAAACAACATGAGTGAACATGTGAGACTTGGGGAATGACAGCAACAGATATCCCAGTTCACCAAAACACACTATTTCTATGATCCCTCCAGATTTGCCCTTTTACCTATCAAAAACCATCTTACAAAAGGCTAAACAAATATGTTTTAGCCTAAATTTGAATGCTGAAACTGTGTCTGAGTACCAAAAATAATTGGAAAACTATATGGGTATCTTTAGGATGATTAGACAAAACCGAAGTGTTGATTCTTTAGGGTGTAATTAATCATATTTGCCGGCCTGTCTATCTTTTTTTAGTTGTACTTGTATTTGCATGTTTTTTCTTCATAGATTGATAAATGCTGACATTAAAAGGTTCATCAACAAGAAATATTTATGCTGTTATGATGTTTTCCAAAATTATGCACTTACAGGAGCATGCCTACTGACCCTCCTTGAATTAAAGTGACCTCTCCAGTGGTCAAATTACTACTCTGCTTTTGACAAGATGTTAAAAAATGAAGATTTAAAGAAATTCCCTTCGGTGTTATGAATGGACTGTATTATATTCTATTTTAAAAGCTTGATTGGCTCGATTGTGAGTCTATTTAACTTTATATATATATATATATATATATATATATATATATATATAAAAACTCTCTAAGTTCTCTTACATTTTTTTAGTACAGAAAGGTTCCCGGTAGGAAGTAATAACATTTTTTCCAGTGTAATCAAATCAGCTATGGTGCCTTCAAATCCTTCTTGACCACCATTAAGAATTCCATAGAAGCCTGACCTCCAGGGAGAAGAGTAACAATATATTGTGTACAACAATAAAATCGCATAACCCTTCATCATGGGAACGCAGTCTGATAATAGTCCATCTCTAATGCTACCGGCACTGCCGGGGGCTTATGTTCGGCATGGTTTTCTCCGACCTGTAGCCTCTAGGTGTCTCATTAGTGTCCAATAATTAAGGTCCACAATAACAGACTATAACAGCCCCCTCCTCAAACCATCCTGCTAGCAATTGGTCCCTTATTGAGACTAATGGTAGGATTAGCGTCCATGAGACTGAGTGAACCAGGAAAAGGCATTTTTCTGACATTAATATCGGTTGACTGCCCTAGAGCAAAGACTGAGAGAGTCTCTAGTCTTCCGATTGTCCACCGTTTCCCCAAAAGAGACGTTGTCTTTGTGTTACAGAGCTAGCAGCAAAAAATATATATGAAACAGTGACTTGGCTCTCTGCTGAGTTGTTTTGTTTCAGTTTTTTTTTTAATCACATTCCACCACAAACACTCCTATTGTCCAGTTTATGCCTATTTTTTGGAGGATCCTTGAGGCTGATAAGGACATCATTTGCTTGCTTTTGAGGAATGAAGAGTAGAAATGATTGAAGAAAGTAAAATTGGAATGTAGAAGAGACAAAGTTTAGGTTTGTTTGTTTTCCGGGGGGCTTTGACGATGGCACAATGACAAACCCTTAGCTGCAGCTGCCTCCATGTGTTCGTTGGTCCAACGCCATATAATGCCGCCAGAACACACGAGCAACTCAAGACCTCTGGCTAGCTGCCTATTCCCTCCATTTCTAGTCATCTTTTTTCTGTATCTGCTCTGGAAGCTTTTCTCACTGAAGCCTGCGGAAGTGTGAGGCAGCATATGTGGCCATTTTAGAGGATGTTTTAGCAGATTTGGAGTGTGTCTAGGGAACTGCTTTTTAAACGGTTTCAGAGGTATATATTTGTATGTGACACTTGGGAGGACTGTTTTCTAGGTTTGTATGACCGCAAAGTCTTTGGGAATCACCCTAGATTACTAGGAAATTGCCCCTCGGCTTGCCTTTAAGGCAGTATTTGCTTCAGTTCTCTTCCAATTATGGCTAAAACCACATGCTTTTACCCACTTAGGTTACTTTTACCCTCATTTGTTTGTGTTTACAGGCCTTTTTTGTTCAAAATAGGTTTATTATTTATTTCTTGGGATTATTAGTGTTTTATATTGGGTGCCTTCTGTAAAACAATTTCTTCTTCTTCTTCTTCTTCTTCTTTCGGCTTCTCCCATTAGGGGTCGCCACAGCGGATCATCCATCTTCATACCCCCCCCTGTCCTCTACATCTGCCTTTTTCAGCCAAACTACTTGCATGTCTTCCCTCACCACATCCATAAACCGCCTCCTTGGTCTTCCTCTTTTCCTCTTTTTCGCATTCTCCTACCGATATACCTCCTCTGCACATGTCCAAACCATCTCAATCTCAATCTCATCTCCCTCACCTTGTCTCCAAAACGTCCTACATGCGCTGTTCCTCAGACTCATTTCTAATCCTGTAAACAATTTAGCAGCCCATGTAGCCATTTTTTTTTTCATTTTTTGCCACTCTTGTGCTCAAATATGCTCAAAAGGTGTTAACTATTTAAAGGTACATTGTTGCAAACAGTTTTTTGTTTTATTATTTTAGTGTTTCAGCCTAAGGCATGGTACATTTGCAGAATGTTGACATACATGAACATGGCATGAGCCCCATGAAGTCCATTTTGCTGTGCTCGGATGGCACCAAAAAAAAAAAGTGAGGGAGAGTTGGGTGTTGATGAATTCTGCAGCTTTCCTTATGGCAGTGGATTTAATGCCCATTCTTTTTGCAACGGTCATTTTGTCAATTACCAACTTTGCCTAGCCACATGCAAGAGCTGCAATAAGTACTGCCAGAGAGCAAACACAGGGGTTGTAAGATCACATGTAAAACTGGTGTCCGGCTGTATTCCATTACGGCTCCAAAGAGGTGGTAGGTCAGTGTACTCTGGATTGGAAGGTCAAATTCCAGCACCACCAAGCTGCCACTGCTGTGCCCATGAACAAGACCCTTAACCCCCTGTTTAAAGTCACTCTGGATAAGGGTGTCTGCTAAATCCCTTAAATGCAATTATAAATGTAAATCTCTGCTAGACACTAATACCCGTGGTGTCCATAGATATTTATAGCAGGCTTGGTGTGCTTCTCTAGTGAGCAGAGTTGGAAAGAGTTATACAAAATTCTACTCAAGTAAATGTATTGTTACTTCAATGAAATTTTACTTAAGTATAAGTAAAGCTACCAGTATAATCTATAATCTTAACTACTTAAGTAAAAGTAAAAAGTAGCTCATTTAAAATGAGCTCAGTTGAATATTCAGAGTTACTTGTTTCAACAGGTGGGGTGGGAATTATAGTGTAGTTCAAAAAGGAGATATAAAATCTCAAACAAACAAACAATTCATAAAAGAAAAAAAACCTTGCGTCTAATGTGAGATGAAATTTTGCAGCAAAAAAAAGAGGAATCTCCTGTTATAATGTCATTTAAGATAATAAGAGGGAATCGCAAATGCAGATTCAGAATTTAGACAGTGATCGCACGCATTAAACAACTTACAATTCGACGGCATTGTGCTTTCAACCGGGTCTGCAGCACCGGTGTCTGTCTTGTCAGTCTCTTCCTTTTTTTGCGAGTTTAGCAGGTTTTGCACCCACCCATCAATCAGTACAGTAGTTTCACATTCCTTTTTTAATGATCTAAATAATTAATTTATTATAAATCAGTAACAGATATGTTTTAAAATGTAGTTAAGTACAATTCTTCAATCAAAACATACTTAAGTAAAAGTAAAATTACAGATTGTAAAAACGACTTAAAAAAATAGAAATACACAAAAAAACACTTGATGACGGTAACGTGAGTAAATGCACTTCGTTACTTTCCACCTCTGCTAGTTAGACAGGTTGATGTTGTTGTAGCTCAATGGATAAGGCATTGGATTACTGGAGTTCAAATCTCATCACCAAGCTGTCACTACTGGGCCCTGGAGAAATGTAAATAGAAATGTAAAGCCTTTCAGTTCATAAAGTCTCTCAGGATATCAGTGTCTGCCAAATGCTATAAATGTAATAGTGCAGGATAGTAAAAGTGCATGCCTTCATGCCTACCAATTTGCTCAAGTGCATCAAAAAATGCTTTCCACATCATTATTGGGTTTTATCTCAGTAAGCAGAGTGCTGGCCACATGCTGTCTCTCCTGTGTTTTTTCCTGGAGAGCTAATAGCAGGTATTAATTAAAGGATTATAGGGACAATACCAGCTCTTGGGTAGAGCTGCACTGATGTTTCAGAGAAGTGCCGTGTACAGATCTGTTTGTTGAGGGTATGGTTAGGTATGGTGGAGAGAAAAGTCCTAATGATCCTCTGGGAAAAGTCTAAGTGACTCCCCCGACTGTGGAGGTGCAGTTGTGCCTGGTGTGAATAATGTTGCAAATTTCACTTCGTGAAGTTTACATTAGTGCAAAAGTATGTAAGATAATACTATAAGTTTACTTTTATTTTACTGCTAACAAGCAGCATTTCTGCCACTCATCCACCCCAGAGCTACAGTAGGTATTGGGATTCACTCACATGATTCATCACCGCTCCTCCACAGACTACATGCAGTTTGCTTTCTTGTTGTGGTTCACAGAGCCGTCTTTTGGGCATTACATGCAATATGACGAATAGATAGATATACAGATGCATGCATAAAAGAAGCATTTCTCGCACCTTTGAGATTCTCTCATAATCTTTTTTTTTATAGTTATGTATCAATATCATCCACGACTCTCGAAGCAAATCAAAAAAAGGTTCAAGAAGGTTATCTTGGCAAATCTATCATCAGTTTTTCTTAAACATCCAGAACTGTAAACAAGAAAATCCAAAATGCAGTAATTTACATACATAACCCAAACAGTTAAAAACAATCTTATTGAACTGTTTTTAAGTGCCTACAATCCACCCCACGCATGTCTTCCGAAACTTGGATGCAAGAACAATCCTCATCCATATTCATTTTTAGGCTGTATACCTTTGCCAAATTAGTAAACTGTATCTTCCAAACAAACTTCCATTGTGTTTATTTACTGGCAATTATTGTCACTATTTGACACTTGCTGAAGGAATTTAACACGGCTATAAAACAAGTCATTTGCTAATAGCACCTTCACACTGTAGTTTTATTTTTCCATTTTCCATCCCAGCTATTCACCTTTTATGATACTCCCATGGCCATTATTGCATTTAAGCATCAGATTGAACCAGGCTTATATCGAGCAAATGTTTCTTTGAAATTCAGCCTCCAGTGCGAGTTGTGTCTCAAATGACACTGTCTGCTTGTCTTAAATTGAGACGAAAGCATGGTGCCAGCTCCCCTGACTGTCTGTTATAATTGAATCCGAAATGTCAAAACCTCATGTGTATGATTGCTGTCAGAAAGAGGTAGGCTGGCATGCTTTTATTGTAAGTAGAGATGACTCTGGGAGGTCTCAGCAGTACTGAAGTCCTGCTGTTTCTATTAGTGCTCATAGCTTTTTCCTTTTTATTGTCTGCAGGCCAATGGTGAAAGTACCTGTTGCTTTGACTGCAGGCTAAATTGATCCAAACTCAATACACTGACTTTTTTTCATTCATATGCATATTATACATGCTTTTATGTAGATTGTGGATAAGGTGGGCTCTGCAGAGATGTCTGAGATATACTGAATACGATCTTTTTCCACAAAATGGCACTATGCCACAAGTAATGATGGAGTAGTTCATGGATACAGAAGCATTCTCTTAATCACAAAGCATTCACTAGATACTCTGGTGTCCTCATGCTGGGCAAAAACATGTATTATGACTTGCTATGGCTTGGCATACTGTCTAGTCCATCTAGCGATCCACCTGATTTTGGCTTAAGAGCCGTTGCAAATCCATTGTGATTAGCATAATGCCCATCATTTTGCTTAGCTCAGGCAGGCCGGTTGTCAATCCTAAGAATCGATCACAGATTAGATGGTAGATGTTTTCTTACATCACTCACAAAACGTAGTGGCTTAATTGGCCAATTCTGTACAAAGTAGTTTAATATTAGTTGCATCATTTCATCAAGTGATTCCTTATGTACTATTATATAAAGTACATGGAGATGGAGGTTTTGAACTTAAAACTGGAAAAGCTATAATAGTTATATTAAATATATAATAATAATAGTAATAGTAATAATAATAATAATAATAATAATAATAATAATAATAATAATATTTATTATTATTATTATTATTATTAAAACATAATATTTTTTTCAGAGTTTAGAATTGAAAACTATTTCACATGTAAAAAAAACATAAAGAAAGAGAAAAAGTATACATTGGTATAAATACACATGGACAAAAGAATTGGGACACATTTTTATGTTTACAGAATTTGGCAGATGCCAGTATCCACAGCGAAATACATTTATCTTATTCATGCAAGTGAGCAACTATATGGTTAAGGGCCTTGCTCAGGGGCCCCAGGAGTGGCAGCTTGGTGCAACCTTCAGACGCAATGTCCACTGCGTTAACTACTAAACTACTAACGGCCAGTTACAACCTCCATCGGGACACCTGACTTTTCCTTGCCATATGTGGTTGTTTTTCAATCTGTTACCACAATGTTGGAAACACACAATTGTAGAAGATGTCTTTCAAAGCAGGAGCATTAAAATGTTCCTTCGCTTGAACTAAGAGACCCAAACCTGTTCCATGACAATGCCCCTGTGAATAAAGCAAGCTCTATTACATGATTGGCCTGTCACCTATTGAGCTCTAACTTCAACCCTATTGAACACCTTTGGGATGAATTGGAATGCTGACTGCACCCCAGGCCTCCTCACCCTACATTAGTGTCTGACATTACAGTGCTGACTCCAATGCCCTTGTGGGTGAATGAGAAAAAAAATCTCCATAATCAATACAGTATCTTGCTCCAGAAATGTGGATATTATAACAAGTGGGGATTAAATATGTAATAGGGATGTTTAAAAAGCACATACTGTACAAAGCTATTGCCAGGTGTCCATAAACTTGTGGCTTTGTAGTGTAACTTCAATTGCAAATATGTGAAATCCAATCAGATTTTTTGTCATAAAAAATGATTGTATGCTGGTAACATCGGCACTTTAATAATCAAACAATAACCAAATCATACCTGTTAGACACACATTATCACCTATTTTATAACCAGTACATCACTTTTTCCATTTTTTTTTCTTTTTTCTATTGCCATCAGGTGTTATTATTATTATTATTATTATTATTATTATTATTATTATTTACACTATTGCTGTTGTTGATGTTGAAAATGGTAGCTCAATAATTTAGATGATAGACTTTAGACCAGAAGATGGTGAGATCAAATCCCAGCGCAACTAAGCTACTGTTGGGTTCTAAAGCAAGGCAACTGATCAGGTTCATTTATGGGACAATTGAAAGGTGCTCTCTGGATATAAGCATCTAAGAAATGCCATAAATATGAGTTTTCTCAGTTTAGGAATCAATTAATGTTAACATGACATTACACTTTAGCTTTGACATTACACTAAAGCTTTGCTCCAACTTTTGTCACTCAGCATCATTTTCCAAACGAGAACGAGAGAGTCGATTTCACATTCTTCGACATTAAAGTTACAACATTAATCCTCTCATTCCGCTTATGATTAAAGCTGTAGATAATCTGTTTAAGGAGCCTTCACGCGTTGCAGTTTACTGGCTTTGCGTTGAAGCAGGAGAGCCAAAAGTGAGACTTATTTTACGATCTGCTTCCTGCAAACCAAATGAGAAAACTGACTCGTCAATGTCCTTGTTGTAAAATTTCTGCATCCTACAGGAAACTACAGAAGTCCTAAGAGGCTATACATTATAATTTTTTTTTCTTTCTAGTTTTCTCTTGATCAAGAATTAATTTTCTCGTGATCACAATTTTTTTCACCATAAAAAAAGTTGTTTTCTTGTTATCACAATATAAAAACACGTTTTCTCATTTCGTCCAGTTTGATTGTACAGTTAAGAGCAATACATCATTCGAATCTGTAAAGTGTCTACTTTTATTTGTATACACTCATAATAACAACAAAATGCTGTGCTTTTGTAAAATAAGGCAAACAGACAGGGGGCGCTCTCTGCCGTCTCTGTCTTCTCTCTTCACAGACACACAAATAAAACAACCTGAATCTCCGTAAATATTTGCCTCACATACATAATAAATATATGTCTAGAAAGCTCGAAAAGTCAACTTTTAAATAAACCGATTCACATAAAATACAAACATTCGCTGATTATGTAATCCATATAAAATTATAAGAGGTGCAGTTTCTCCGGTATCACCTCGTTAACCGTCCGCATGAAAACATAGCAAAGGTTTCATTTGGTGTCCTGATAATTTCCCTAATTTAAAACACCGTAATTACTTTAAAACGTTTACAAGAATATTTTCATATTCAAATAAATTTTCACATTCAATATTTTATTTCATGCTTTATGTTGAGTTTGGTTTCACGAATAGGAAACATACATTTGCGTAAAGCATCAATATTTTTCTGTGCCCATGTTGATAAGAGTATAACAAAAATTGAAAAGGATTAATTTAAGGTACATTTAGAACAGATTAAATTGTGAGGTAACTAATGAAAATCATCACAATTAAATATTTTGAAAGATTGACAGCCCTAATATTACTATGACGTGACGTTCGGTTCCTGGTGTGACACTAAAACAAGAAGTAGTAATGGCTACTGTTTACTTATATACATGTCAGAGCGAAAACTTCTTTACTTTAACTTGAGTATAAAAGTGAAGTCAGTACTTTAAACTTTTATCTGAGTGTTTTAAAACATGAGTATCTGCATTTCTATTTAAGTGAAAGATGTGCACTTTTGCCACTTCTGGATTGAGTCCCTAATCAACATGAAAGCAAATGCAACATGATGCTGCAATGATGATGCCTCTAGGAACATGCTCTTATGCTGAATACACAGAAAAATTAAGTACTGGTCAAAACAATGTTTGTTATTTCAAATTCACATTGTTGATGTCATAATAATGAGAAAATCCCTGTAGTTATGTAGAGATCCCAAGAAAATGACTTTTCTTATGGCAAGAAAATTAAGTTGTAATTATGAGAAAACAAGAAAGAAAAAACTTTGCCTAGTCTTAATTATCATCCTGTTTGTCTTGCAAGATGTTTGCGATTCAAGGATTTCTTTAAAAAAATCATTAAACCTCAACATTTAGTTTACTAAAAACCTGACATGCTGGAACAACAGCCTCTCTAACAGATCACCGTTGAGATTTCATTTAAATCCATATCTGATTCTTACATAATGGTGTCATGTGCATGTTTGTAAGAGTGAGGCATCGTTCTCTCATTTCTTTGCAGAAAGAAATATAGCAGGAGTTGGCTAAATTCTTCTGCTTTATTGATCTACAGCAGCAGAACAAAGATGTGTAGAGATGTGTACGACTGTAACATCAGCAGCACATTGTTTTATACTAACTTTAAGACCCGTTGTTTGGAGAATGTCAGAAAAATCAGGAAGGTCTCTATTTCTCCATCAGCTCCGTACTTTACAGGCTGCTGACTCACCGTGCTGAATCTGCACTCTGCTAACAAGCTTCAGTGTGTGAGAGATGGGGAGAGAGAGAGAGAGAGAGAGAGAGAGAGAGAGAGAGAGAGACGAGAGAGAGACATAGTATATAACTTCTATATACAGTAGAACACTGTCTGTATGTCTGTCTGCCTGCCTACCCATCCATCTATCCACTTATCTGTCTGTCTGTCTGTGTGCCTGTCTGATGTTAATAATAGATGATGAACTGCTGCTGTGTCTGATATATAATACTGTGGAACTTCTTGCCTGATGGAAACACAGTTCATGAGCAGGTGAACAGTTCATGAGCAGGTGAACAGTTCATGAGGAGGTGGATGTGATCCTTTAGGATATTTGTGACATTTTATGACACATTTTGATGTAAATGGTTTCCATGGATGAGCGAGGATGGTGTCCTTCATTAACCATTTTCACTATGCTCCCAAAGCATAACTGATTGTGCTGAATGTTGAATGTAGAAGTAAAAGTGCTGTAGGCCACAAAAAGCTTTATATCTAAAGTCCTAAGATTTTTTATTATCTAAATAAGAAAATAGCAAAATAACTAGTATAATAAACTACAGTCAACCATGACAAATGTCGTTGTGCTGCTAAGTCCAGAGAGCCACAATTTACTGATGTCTTTTAGATACTAGACAATATTTTTGGATTGCAGTATATAAACATGCACATAGTTGTATTTTTTGCAATCCGCACTTAGCAGATCTGCCAAGCTGACCAAACCACTGCTTGTTTACCTGCTCGCAGTCATAATCGGGTCATCATCATAGCCGTGACATGCTTGTCTTTGCCCCTGTGATGTGTTTTGCCCTAATTGCAAAAGTGTGCACTTGCTATTCGATGCATGCAGGGCTCATTAAATGATTGTGCAGCTGTGTGTAGTCGTGTTAACCATGTATGACACACACTAATTCAGCATTGTTCTGTTCATCAACCACGTTCTCATGGGACTCTTCAAGTGCTGTTCTTCTGAGTGTGGAGCGAAAATTTATAGACTATATAATTACTAGAGGTAAATTCAGTGTTCATGTTTCCAGGGGTATAAAATAGACACCGTTTCATCATATTGAATTGGATAAATACACTATATTGTGGAATTGATGATGAGTAGAATGTAAAGACAATTTATACCATTATACTATTGTGTAGATCATCACATTAACAACTGCATTCAATATATGGAATACTGCAGGTCAGAAAACATATATATTTCTTCTTTAGGCTGCTCCAGACAACAGATCATCCGTTTCCATATCACTCTGTCTAACCTGCTCCTTGGCCTTCGTCTTTTCCACCTGCCTGAATGCTCTAACCTCAGCAATCTTCTTTCGAATGTTCATTTCCTGTGTTTCTATTCTTCACATAAAGTACCTCAAAAAAGTGAGTAAATTGCAGCAACCATTTTAGTATATCTTCTTAAGGGACAATACTATAGAAATATACATATATTTTTAGATATAGATATATTTTTAAATATAGAGATATATTTTCAGCAAAGTGCAGCTTGTATAGCAGTACAGATTTACTGTCATTAATAACATGCAAAGCCACATGTCCTATTCATCATGTTCATGTTTATGTCTGCTTGACAGGACCATACAAATGTTTGTATTAGAGCAGGTAAAATTTGGTGCGTTGAGTACAATTCTCTCATACTGACCACTGGATGTTCAACATGGCACCTCATGGCAAAGAACTATCGGAATATTTGAAAATTAGAATTGTGTTTTATATATGTATATATATATATATATATATATATATATATATATATATATATATATCCGGACTATTAAGCGCACCCATATATATGCCGCACCCACTGAATTTTAAAAATATTTGTATTTTTAACATAAATAAGCCGCACCTGTCTATAAGCCACGTCTACACTAATGTACTTTACACAGGCTTTAACGAAAGACACGTTACACACGGTGTAACGAGTGAAATATGTTGCGCTTCCTTTAGGAGCATAGCGGTATTTTGGGAATAGCATGCCACTGCATTTTGCCGGTATTACTGCATGTGTGCAAGAGGAGGATTATGTCCTTATTATTTTCTGATGCTCATTTCGAAGTTTCTTTGACTAACCCGTAACGCTGTTGCCAAGAAAAATAAAAAAGCACGAGTTTTGGAAACCTGTCTGTGCTTTTATGATTTCTGTTGCAACTGGAGTTAGCGAGCTCTCCCTTCACCCAGACTCAACGCGTTACAACGGCTTGTATCTAAACAGTAGCCTACCAAGAAAGTCATTGTTCACTGTCTTCCTCCTTCCTTTCACAATAATTTCTCTCGGGAGTTTATCTTTTGGCATCGTCGTGTGTTAAAAAAAAAACGTTTTTTCTCCCGATGCCGTGCAGCTCAGAACACAGGCTGGGATTTGAACTCACAACCTTCAGATCCAAACGCCTTTTCCAATAAGCTACCATCTGCCTTCCTGCCTCAGGACTACATATGTTTAAAATTTTCTAGAGCAAAAGCAGGCTTGTGACTTTGTTCCAATGGAATGCCTGAGTGGTTTCCCCATCCACATGATAGTCTAGAACATTACCTGATGTTGTAGAGTCTACAACAATAACTGGTTCCACATCCACACTCAAGAGTATCGCTAGCATGCTTGAATATGTTTCCCTTACCATACACTCTATATTATTGCTGAGTCTGCTAAATGAGCTGTTTTCCCATTCCATGTCTCATTGAGTAACACGCTCGTTTCATGACTATGACTATCTTGATTTCCTACACCATGCCATCCGATTTAATTACAGTAGAAGGTCTTTATCTACTTGCCATTGTTTTTTTTTGCTTATTTTAGCTTATAATGTACTGTAGGTAAATATATGTTTAAAGCCGTTACTTTTAAAATTAAAACTAAAATGAGAGGGCAATTCATGTAAAACAACCTTTCATCAATTCCGTCAGCATTGCCAGTAATTACTTAAAGAGCTGTGTTTTCACTGCCTAGTAATTAAACTAAAAGCCGAATTTATGTGTACAAAACGCCACTTATCCTATAATTAAAATAAATGGTAGATTGCATTCACAATGTTTATTCCTTTGTATAAAATTACTGTCACTTAGCCTAAAAGGATGGCTAAATAAGAGCAGAGAAGTGCAAGGGTGATGTTTTCATGTCTGTGTCTCTGACAACAGCATTACCCTTGAGGAGCAACCCTTGCTTTGGTGAGGCATGATCTGTGTGCTGCTCACTGAACCCTAGGTCTTTCCTGGCCTTAGGCAAGGCAGTTGAGTATACAGCCATGGCAAGAGGATGGCATGAAAAACAATGCGATGCCACGGTGCAGTCAAGTGCAAATAACAAGAGAGGCCTGAGAGAAAACAAAAAAAAAGCAAATGGGAAAGTTTAGGATCTTTTTTTTATTTATTTTTTTTATTTTTTTTGATCGCTTGCTTGTCGTAAGAAAACACGAGTTTGTTCTTTGCTACATATGGTGGCATCCTAGCCCTGCTAATTAACAAAAGCGAAACTCAAACTATCATGCTGCTGGCAGAGATGTGCACACACATGCTGCTTCAGAGATCCTGACCTGATCCTGATCCTGACCCCTTCTGCACCCTTGACCTGCTGGATCGATCCAGATGCCCTACTTCCGAATGGAGTTCTCATCAATTGGAGGCCACTCACGGCTGCTTGGAACAGATACACATAGACAGGTTTATTACACATGAGACTATAGTTTCCAAGTACAAATTTGGAAACTATAGTCTCATGTGTAATAAACCTGTATGTATGCAAAAACTGTAGTCCAACGAAGAACTATAATGAATAAGTATGTCATCCAAACAAGAACGAGTTCCATTTTATGGTTGGTTACTGTAACATTTGTTTTTCAATTCGTCTCAGGTAGATTTACACATAGGGATTCATGTATGATTTAAATTCTATATTCAAATCAAAATCAAATACAATTTTATTTGTCACATACACATACATACAGAGTAGGACATGCTGGGAAATGCTTTTTACGACTGTCCAGCATTTAAGCATTAAATGGAATAGAATTAAGGATAAAAAAAGTAGATAAATAAAAAGTAGAAACTATATAAAATATATGAAAATTTGTGTATATACATCAATGAATGAATTCTGTATGTATTTATTTCTGTAACGTTTTTGCAAGGAATATGAAGACTTTATGTGTCAGAATCAATGGCTGGCTTCAAAATACACAGTGGTGGATGAAGTACACAAACCATGTACTTGAGTTAAAGTAGAGATACAGTAGGTAAAATATGACTCCAGAAAAAGTAAAAGTGTCCCTTTAAACTTTCACCTGATTGAAAGTACAAAAGTATTTGCCTTAAAATGTGCTTAAGTAACCAAAGTACTATGAGTTATTATGGCTATAATGTTTAATTAACTATGACTCTTTGCTTAATCAACTCCGTTTATGTGAAAAGACTCTAATGTGACTTTCAGCACACTGATCTATTAATAGAATGATATTAACGAGTCAAACACTGATTGATATCTATTCAAATTATCATGAGCCCAAAACCTTATTTTCTACTACTTAAAAACTCACTAAAATAAGGGCACGGTTGTTATTGCAAGTCCGAGTGAGTAGTTTCTTCCATCATTTATTCCTCTCGAAATGTTCTGCTTGCTGTTGAACTGATGCTGAACTGTATGTTGGTGATTAATAGATACCAAAAAGCGCCAATCAAAGCAAGTTCAAAACAGAGAGCGCGCTCGACCCTGATGGGTGGATTGCTGCTTGTTTGACCAGTTAAGTTTTTATCCACTAAAAGGACTAACTGATATTGCAAAATGGAGTAAAAAAGAAAGATTTTTGACATTGAAATATAGTGGTTAAAGTAAAAGTCTCTGCAAATGGGCAGATATGTAAAAAAGCTACATAAGTACAGTAATGAGTATCATTTATTTTGTCACCAGTGAATACACAAACACCATATACTCTTATTTTGGCGATATACTGTATAGCATGTAGAGACATTAGCATAGGTGTTTGCAGTAGATGGACTGAATATTTCATAAACTACCAATCTTCTGATTTTTTATAAACAACAGTCTCAACGTCACACAGAGAAGCTTCCATTGAAGTTCAGCTAGACTCCGAAACATGTTCACAGCTGATTGGAGAGAAATCCAATACATTCTGATGCGCTTTTCTGCTTAGCATATTCATCAAGAGTGGATCTTTTTAAACTAAGTAAGACTTCCTGTCAGCTTTAAACCACCTGATCATTCTGCTCCAACCTTTCTCAACAGAACATTGTTTAGAGTTGTGCATGGATCGTTTCTGTCTAGCATCAACATCCGTGCCACTGTCAAGGTTAGTGATGTCACTTTTTTGCTGCAACATGATTGACTGATGGGATAATTGCATGAATAAGCAGGTGTAAATGCCTCAAGCATAACCTCCTCAAGAGACAATATTTTTATTCAGTACAAATAAGACATAGCATGATGAGGAGAGAGTATAAAATATTTTTAAATATTAAATAAAATCTCCTTCCTCAGCCTTTTCGGCACTGATTATTTCAAACCACAGGAATACCATTGGCTAGAAAGCGAATCAACTCAAAATCACGAGGATCAACGCAGCAACACTACCAGCCCACGTTCAATTAAAGTTATTCAAGCAGAAGCTTTCACATCAAAGTGCTGACCTTGCTAAACATTCCCTTAGTAGAGGATAAAAGTATCCCCAGTTACCCCTGGCTAGGCTACACATGAACCCTGTGATCTCATGGATGATGAGAGGGGAGATCATACAGTGGAGTGTGTTTTATCTTGCCCAGTGCATTACACCAGGAAAAGTCACTCAAACCTCTCGAACATGGTTAATATTACCCCACAGAGCACCTATCATCTATCCCAAGAGCAATTTACCCCCTTTTTGGGGTTCTTCTCCCTATAGAGAAACTCTAGTTGTCCTTTCAGCACCAAAAATGTTCGTGTGAGGTCCCTTTTAGAGCCTCCAAAGCCTGGAGAGCAAAGAGAATTAATCAGAACTCAAAAACGAAATGTATGTAATACAGTTTTCAGCCACACCCAGTTTGGATTGTGATTTATTCTTTATGAATCTCTTTATCCATGTACTGATGTGGGTAAGGTGAGAAGGATTGGATTAAAAATAAGAATTACTATGTCTATGTGTGTGCTGATTGGTTCTTTTTAAAACACTATAATCTATAGGTCATGTTTATCTATATACTGCATGTAGCGCTTTGTATTCTGACTAAGCCATGAGTGCATTACACACATTTCTGTTACACACTCACTCTTACTTCACTGTTTGCAGTTGCTGCAGCATGTTTTATAATGTCTCTAAGTTTGAACATGTTTAATGGGGCTAACTTTGGATTCATTCAGCAACAAATCCATTCATTCATTCTTGCTTTCTTTATCCTGAAAGTTTTCATGGCTTAGCTTTATATTCAATTCCAGAGACAAAAACTTGTATAATGTTTCCCTTAACCTTTTCCACATTCGCTACTTTTCCTTTTTTTTCCCCTCATATACGCGTCACAATTTACAGCTATTGATTTCAGAAAAAGTCGAAATGTACAGAAATGATCTGGGCTATGCTCCTGCAGGTGCAGCTGCAGTTGAAACTTCACCTGTGTGAACAAGTGCTTCCAGAACATAATCTCCTCAGCTCAAAATGGATGAAAAATATATTGAATAATTTTTTTCCACAGGTTTGTTAGTCAAATATCAGTAATGAATGAACAGGAAATGTCAGATAAAAGCATCTGCAGAAAGGGTCTGCTCGGAATAATCGCGATTAATTGCTACATCTTCAGATGTGACCATGATGTTGAATTTGAATTCCAGGTAGATTAAAAAAGTTATTAAATCAAGAAACTTACAAAAGTCACAATTTGAATGCAAATTGTTCTAATTTGAATTCCGAACCTCTGACTAATATCTGATTAACCTTCCCTGGGAACTCTACATTCTTTCCATTTCCTCTTTTTTGCAACAAATGGCAATTGTTATTCTCATGACTTCTTCTTGTAAGGTGTTATTACGGAGTTGTCATGGAGATTAGAAAATGGTGGGTGACGGTGCTACACAGAGGACGATCTGAGGTGGTAGTTCAGTTGTTAAGGCATTAGACTCTGGATCGGAAAGTCACAAGTTCAAATCCCAGCACTAGCAAGCTGCCACTGCTGGGCACTTGAGCAATGCCCTTAACTTACATCTCGATGTGTAGGAAATGGGAGGAGATAATCAAAATGCCAAATTGCCTTATGATGTGTTTTTGTAAATGTGACAGGCTTTTTCCCAGGTGCCAATTACTTTTTTGCTATTAGGATGGGGTGATGGTGGACCGTGATTGCAGTTGTTGTTTTAAAAATAACAATGAACTAGAATGTTGGGAGTGGGGATGGGTGCTTGCCAACAACTGTCATCTCTTGAAACCACCATTTACTGTATAAGACTGTAGAAAGGACATTACTCATAATGTTACATTCCAGTGCTCATGTTAGTTCTCACTCTCCAGTGTTCTGTATTGTTTTAAAGACTATAATCGCACTCTTGATGTCACCCAAATGACGATGGGTTCCCTTTTGAGTCTGGTTCCTCTTAAGGTTTCTTACTCATAACATCTAAGGGAGTTTTCCTTGCCACAATCGCCATGGCTGCTCATCAGGGATAAATACACATCGTTCACCTTAACTGTTAAATTCTGTAAAGCTGCTTTGAGACAATGTCCGTTGTGAAAAGCGCTATAGAAATAAACTTGACTTGACGTGATTTAAATAAAATAATTTTATAGATTGATGGATTATGTTGCAGTTTTATACTAAAATACTTTGTTATTGTTCGTAACAAGTCACAATCCACACCACAATGGTGACGGAATTTTGTGATAGCTTCACAAAAAAAAATCACATTGTCATAACATTTTTGAGCCTTTGCAGTTCCAATTGCAAATTTAATTGATTGGACATAATTAAAAAATGTGCAATTTTGTCTATATTCTGTCTCAGTGGCAAGCCATCAGGGCCAGCATGACCTTTTCTGCTGGCCTGAACTCAATCAGAATCACTGACTTATGTTTTAATGTATTCAATCAATCCATGTTTTAAATATTTCCAATAATTCCCATTTCTTTTCTCTTTATTTCATAGCATTTCTCTTGTGCTTTGTATTGGAACAGAGCATTCAAGTATATGATTCTATTCAATCAGATTTCGGCTGCCACGTGTTACCCCGGTCAAAAGGAATTGCCGTAAAGCTGTGAATGCAGGCATCCTAATGATTCAAATCCATTCTGCTTGAAAACCATGATTTAAGCAGTCAGATTTTGACCTGCTTACTCTGAGGCCCACTAGAAGTCGTCCAAACACATCAGCATTTTCCTGTCCCTTGATTGGTTAATCAGAGCGTGCATGAGTCATAGCTCTCAAACTGCATCTGCAGCAAGTTGTACAAGCTCAAATATATTTGTGTTTATTCCTGTTTTTTTCTTTCAACCATGGCTGACAAAGAAAAAGAAACTGATTTGGTCACATGTACACTTACAAGGACATCTACGTTTGTTAATCCTTTTCATCAAATATAATTTGTGTTTCTTACCTGTTTCATTTGCACAAAAACACACATTTTGTCATTTTATGAGGTTAAAATTGATACTTCGGGTACACATGATGTATGTAGGTGGTGCAGCTGAAGAAGTTTGGAACAGAGTTGAATGCCTGGCTTAACTAAGCAGGACCTTGTTAAGAGAAGTGAAGAACACCAGATGGTCACTCTGGTTGTGCTCCAGAGATCATGTGTGGAGATGGGAGAAAGGGTCAACCATTACTGCAACACTCCACTGATCTGAGCTTTATGGCAGAGTGGCTATAAAAATGGATCAAATCACTGTGTCACATAAACATCTGGGTTCTCATGGGAAAAAAAAACTGTTCTGTTCAGATGCAAGACTTTTAACTGGATTTATATTTTTTATTACAGATGCATAATTAATTGTCCCGACACTCCAGTCTGACAATTTATTATCACCACATTGATCTTCACCATCCTAAAATTCCTCTCTAGTTACAAGGGCTCTGTGGTTGGTTCTACATTTGCAACATTTGGCAGTGGCTTTGAAATCCTAATATATTCTCGCACATTGCATTTTGTGGGCAGTCTCCGGTGCCGTTTGCGTAATGAGCTACAGCCTTTGCAAATTGAATGTTAATTTCAGATACATTACAAGCGCATTTTGTGGCCGCATCAAGTTGTGTTCTGAGCTGGGCCTCATCCAGGGCATACATTTGGCCCATTGAGTCGAGTAACAATGTGTTGATCTCAGTTATGTAACGAAAAATATATATTTAAAACACTCTCTCTTTGTTTTTCTGTAGGAGATGCCAAAGAAAGGTCAGACAAATATCTATCTATCTATCTATTTATTTTGAATAGATCTTACTTCCGGCTTCTCCCGTTAGGGGTCGCCACAGCGGATCATCCGCATGTTTG
>JAAIIK010000009.1:2970614-2990772 GCA_014706435.1 Silurus glanis
ATAGATAGATAGATAGATAGATAGATAGATAGATAGATAGATAGATAATTTTATTGTGCCAAGCTTGATTTTTTTTTCTTTTTTCTTTTTCCAGTAGAACGACGGCCCTTGGCTCTTCTAATTGGCCAATTTTCTGTCAGCAAGTGCAGTGAAGCAGGAAGGCTGGTGCATTCAGCTGAGGAGAAAAAGGAGGAGAGAGAGAGTTTAGAATTGGAGAGATGTTGTCTATGCCTCTGGCTGTGTATGTTAGTCTACCTGTCTGTCTATCTTTTCAAATAGGTCACTCTTGCTGCATATATATGCATGTGTACTGTACAAATAAGTGTGAGATGCATTTGAGCTTGAATTTTCCCACTCGAATGAATTCTGGCATGTGGCTGTGGTGAGTATCGACTTTCTCGCTACCCTTCACCCTCCTACCTGTCTCGTTGGAGTTATCGTATCCTTCCTTCTACTTTCCTCCTGACTCATGATCCCTAAACACTCATCCCGGGCCCATCCGAATTCCGTTCATTATCCCTGTCCCTCCACCTCGGCTTATTAAAAAGCTGAGCCTGCTTGTGTCTGGACAGTAATTGAGTGGCTTGTGATGTCTGTCACTGCTGTTGGTTTCATTCCGCCAGGCTAATTTGCCGTTATGAGCTTGTCTGCTAAGACTTCGCAAAATGACCCTTGTCACTCAGACTGATGCATCGCTGCAGTACATCATTACTGGCGCTGCTCGGCTGAACCGGATAGAATGGAGACACGCTAAAAAGTGAGAGGGGCTAAGTGATGGGCTGTAACAGTGTGTTGACACGTAAGAGACCCAGGGAGTGCAGTAATGAGCATAAACAAGACAGTCTACAGATTTGTCATTTATTTACGGGGAAGATATCATTAGCAGCCGCTAATTGCGTGTGGGATGATGCTTGGAATAGTGGGTATGTTGGAGCTGTTATATGCAAAGCTATGTTATTTGGTTGACATTGTATTAATTTGTTTTGCTATTCAACAGTAATGGGTTGTTCTCCAGTAGAGGGTGGCCAAGAAAATCTCTTCGATAATGCGCAAAAATGAGACAATATTTGTGGAAAAAAAACAGATCAGGCTTTGATCCAGTTCTCTTAATGCCTTGGTTACTGGCATTTATCCTTAAACCTTTTTCCCCTTGTGCTAAATTAAATGTCAATGCCGCAAGCTGAAGGATTTGGGATGGTTTTAATACATTATCGCTACCGTGACGATCTTTTTTTTACATGCAAAATGAACATTTAAGAACAAGGATTTAACAATGAAACTGCACAAATAATATATAAACGGGTATAGGTTATTTCCCAAACTGTTACCAGAAACTTGGAGGCACACAAATGCATAGAATGTCTTTGGATAGTAGAATAAAATTTTCCCTTTACTTGAACTAGGAAATGCAAAACTGTTCCATTATGACAATGCATAGTCCTGTGCACAATGCAAGCTTCATGAAGATATTATTACATGGATTAGAGTAGAAGATCTTGAGTGGCCTGCTATAGAGCTCTGACTTCAGCCCTATGGAACCCAGGACTCCTCACCTTACATCAATACCTGACTTCACTAACACCATTGTGTTTGAATAATCACAAGTCAAGTTTATTTCTATAGCGTTTTTCACAACAGACATTGTCTCAAAGCAGCTTTACAGAATGTAACAGTTAAGGTGAACGATGTGTATTTATCCCTGATGAGCAGCCATGGCGGCTGTGGCAAGGAAAAACTCCCTTAAATGTTATGAGGAAGAAACCTTGAGAGGAACCCGACTCAAAAGGGGAACCCATCTTTATTTGGGTGATATAAAATCTCCACAAGCACACTACAAAATATAGTGGAACATCTTCCCAGAAGAGTTTAGGTTATTATAACACCCAATGGGGACTAAATGTCAAATGGAATGTTAAAAAAAAACATGAATCTTATAGTCAGGTGTCTATATAGTGTAGCTTGTGTTACCCCTATTGACAGGTAAAACAACATACATCTCCTACATGTAATATATGGCACGGTTCGCCAGTTCAATATCCATTAGACCTACTCTAAGACTAAAGGCAGATTTAAAACCCTCCCTGTACTTTTGCTATAACTCCATCTGGAACTGTCTGTCTTTATAGCTGTATCTTGTCTTTATCTATTGACTGACATCCTCTAAGCACTCGTATGCCTTCATCCCTCTTCGTCAATCTGTCATTTTCCATCTATCTTTTTTCATTTGTCTCAACTCAATCTGTCTCCTTTGTTTTTCTTTCTATCTTTCTCTCTCTCTCTCTCGCTTTCTCTGACTGCAGGCCAGAAGTACATATGCGAGAAAACACAATATGGTGGTGCATGAGGCTGTAATACACACTCGCGATTCGGCTAAACTTAATGTTCCGTTTGCTGAGGCTGTAATTGCACCACCTACTGAAAGCCCTCTGCTTAAGGCAAGTCAATGTGAAAGATTGCAAATGATTAACCATAGAGCAAAGCCCTCAACCAGCTTTTGGAAAGAGAAAAAAAGTTTAGTGATGAGATACATTTGCAAATGAAATTTGTTCCTAACAAACTCTAGGTTAAAGTAGATTTTCAGAAAAAAATGAAAAGTTAATAAACTGTAAGACTCATTTTTTCATGCATGACTTTAAAACCTCCTAAGCATTATGACCCAGGGTTAACAAATCTGTTTGGCAAAAGCAGCATTAAAAAAAAGACTTTTTCTTATTGATCAACAGACTGAAACACTCCTCTACCATCCCTCCTCCTTTCTTCACACCAGATCTTCAATTGTCCAGATTTTCTGAACCTTCACACACTGAAGTCTCCTGGTCTTGTCTTACAAGACTAAAACTAGACTGGAATAATCTTCTGCTGTTGCATTCAGCCTACATCAAGAGTTGGCATGCTGTGCATTATGAGATGCTTTTCTGCTTACCACAGTTAAAGTGGATGGATTTTGTAATGTTTTTTTGTTTTTCCACCAGTTCAACACATAATCAAATACACTGAGAACATATACAGTGCATTCAGAAAGTATTCAGACCCCCTTGGCTTTTTTTTTATTTTAATTTACATTTTTTTTTATTTTATGTTATGTTGCAGCCTGATACTACCATCTTTCAAATAGATTTTTCAAGGCACAGATCTGGTGAAGGCTACATAAAAATTTCTGATGCACGGCAGATTTTCAAAAGCACAGTGGCCTCCATTATTCTCAAATGGAATTCTTTCAAGAAATGATCGCCCGGCCAAACTTAACAATCTGGGACAATGGCCTTAGTAAGAGAGGTGACCAAGAACCCGATGATCCGGAACCCAGAAGTTCCAGAAGGACAACCATCACTGCAGCTCTCCACCAAACTAGGATTTATGGCAAAGTGGCTGGACAGAAGACTTTCCTCAGTGTAAAACACATGGAAGTTTTCTTTGGAGTTTATCAACGGGTACCTCAGACTGTGTGGAACAAGATTCTATGATTACATGAAACAAAGGTTGAATTGTTTGGCCTCAATTTTAAATGTTCTATCTGGAGGAAACCAGGCACCGCTCATCATTTGTGCAAAACCATCCCAAAAGTGAAGCATGATGGTGGCAGCATCATGCTATGGGGGTGTTTTTCTGCAGCAGGGACTTGGCAACTGGTCAGGGTTGAGAGAAAACTGAATGAACCAAAGTACAGAAATATCCTCAATAAAAACCTGTTCCACAGCACTCAGGACCTCAGTCTGGGCTACTGTGAATATCCTAAAGTTGCCCAGCCAGAGACCTGAATTAAACCCTATTCTGGAGAGACCTGAAAGCGGCTGTCCACTGATGGTCCCATTCCAACCTGACCCACCTTAAGAGGATTTACCAAGAAAGATGGCAGAAAATCCTCCAATCCATGTGACATACTCAAAAATACTGCAAGATGTAATTGCAGCCAAAGGTACTTCAACTAAGTACAGAATAAAGGGTCTGAATACTTATGTACATGTGATATTTGTATGAAAAAATTTAGAGACCGTTCTAGAATTCTGTTTTTATTTTGTCATTATGGTGTACTGAGTAAAGAGTTATGTGGAATAACAATATGAACGATTGCGGTATCAAGCTGCAAAAAATCTAAATGTAAAAAAGTGAAAGGGGTCTAAATACTCTTAACGCACTCCATATTTAACTCTGAAGAGCTTCAGAGTAAAATATGCAGTGCTTTTAGAGTATTCAGTAATGTAATGTGATGTATAAAAAAAGAATGTAGATAAAGGTCTGAATACTCTAAACGCACTCCATATTTTACTCTGAAAAGCTTCAGAGTAAAATATGCCGTGCATTAAGAGTATTCAGACCTTTATCTACATCATTTTATACATCACATTACTGTTACTTAATTAGCACAATGGATAATTGCATGAATAAGCTGCTGTGCAGGTATTTTTTTATTAAAATGGCCAATGGGTTTATATGGATATTTTTTCTACAGAACACTGGATTATTAAAGCCAACACACTTCAATTTCTTAAATATATGAGATCTAGATTATGCACTTGATTAAATAATATTATGATTTTTTAATCTATGGCACACAATTATAAAAAAAATTTTAACGCTAATTGATGTTTACTTCGTTTACTTAAAATCAAATTCAGCTTTTGAAAACCTCATAGAAAGATGTTTTTTCACTGCCCTGCTCAGAGCACAGCCCAGCATCAGTCCATCACAGCCACATCCGCACTTGACCTTTATCAGCTATGATGGACTATTTTACCCTCGTTAGATGAAGAAAGAATGCTTTCAGTTCTGAGCAGTCTGGCATACATCTCTCAAGAGCTGCCAATGCTCTTTGAGTCTCAAATAAGATTATTATTATATATAGGACAGGTAGATGAGGCAGTTCATTACAGTCAAGCTCTGAGCATCAGAACCTTCTCATGTCTCAAAGGAAAAAAAGAAAAATTCTTTGTTGGTGGATTACTAACCAACACTGCACTGGAGGAACTTCAAGAGATGTTTTATTTGTTTCTGGACCATTGTTGGGACCATTCGAGCAGTGGTTGAGAATTGGAAGGAGAGTGGTTCAATATGAGCTGAGATAAACTCTATGAGGTAGAATGGTGCTTGGCAATTTCTAGCTTTGTATGTGAGCATCATGTGGCTGCATTCTGGATAAGTCTTTCAGAGTGAGTTGCAGTAGTCCAGTCTTGAGTTAATGAAGATCTGAGCAAGAACCTGAGTGTCCTGCATGAGTAGAAACAGATGAATTCTTCTGGTGTTTTGAAAGAGAAATCGACATTTGATTGGTAATGTGAAAAGAGACAGTTGATTGTTCATGGTTATACCAAGTTTGAGAAAGAGTAACAACATTTGGGCAGCACTGTGCAATCTGATTTCAAAAGGTTTCCTTTCTAATCTAGTCTTTCCTAATCTAATTCGGCACTTGTTATCAAACATTTTATCCTGGTCATGTTCTTGGAAAAACTCCAAACACACAAATACCTTCAGGGAAAATGGAGCTGTGAGGTGTCAGTTCATCATGGGAAAAAACTTGCTGAATTATGTGCAGGTTTCTACATAATATTGGAGCACCAATGTTGTCAATGTTGTGAGAAATTTGCAGTGATCATGCAATTGGTTGTAACACTTGTTTTTAGGAATTCATGGAACTTTTCCAATTCTTAATACTTCACATTTACTTGAAGAAATTAACTATAAAATTATTTAGAGGTATTTGAAGATACAATTTTGTTATCTGAGATATTTTCATTCGACAGAGACTTGTTTGGTTTATTTTCGTGCCTAAGTTTAGTTCTGGTTACGTTGTTGGGTTTATTCAGTGCTACTTTCACCTAAAAATGTGACAGCTTATTTTCACTTTGTAACAGATTCATCGCCTCATTTTGAACGTTAAATAAAGTGTGACATGTGGTGCATGAATTCAATAAGGCATGGGTGTGAGATTTCAGACACATCGCTTTGTCATGAGTCCAAGGTTTGTTTATTTTCAGACTAACACTCATTTTTAGCTGCCCTCAGAGATTCTAAGTGTGTGTGTTTGTGTTTGTGTGTGTGTGTGTGTGTGTGTTTGTGCGTACAAAAAGTACATAATACATAAAATTTGCCAAATGTAATTGTTATTATTATTATTATTATTATTATTATTATTATTATTATTATTATTATTATTGTTATACATTTTTTAGCATCCATATATCACACTTTGTTAGATAAGGATGCCAGATGTCAACCTGTTTGGTTGCACCAGCTCTAGTTAAAGAGCCGAATGCTGATAAAATCACATACAAAATCTCAGTAGGCAATAAAAACTGCAACTGAAATTGACAGTTGGAAAAGGTGAGCCACCTTTTTCATGCAATTTTATTTCCTCAACCCAAGGCTACTCATGGGCACCCAAGGCTCCTTGATGCATGTGAGAAATGAAGGCAAGCCCGTCAGGTCCGATCCCACAGAAGACTTACTATAGCACAGATTGATTAAAAAAAAAAAAAAAAGTTAAAGCTGGCTGTGATAGAAATGTTTCTGAACACGCAGTGCATCACAGCTTACTGGAGCTGTGTAAAGCAATCAGAATGAACATGCTGACCCCTTGTACATTGACAAACATCATCGGAACTGGAACAGGAAGCAAAAGATTTTTCTTTTATCTTGTGAACAGTTGAGTGTGTGTCACTTATACAAGATTTGAATGTGCTTTTTAAACATCCCATTCAATATTTAGTCCCAGTTTACAATTAAAATAACTTCCAATCTTCCAGCAAGATGTTCCACCAGATTTTTAGAGTGTGGTTGTGGAGATTTGAGTTCATTCATTTACAAAGGCATTAGTACAGTTAGATACTGATATAGGTGAATTGAATAGGCCTGGGTGCAGTCAGCAATCCAATTCATGTGTCTTGAGACATTCCTGCCCTTTTTCCCTGTGGAATATTTTTACTTTCGTTTTTTTGGTTCTCTCGGTTTTATCGAACTCTCCTTTTTTCCGGCTGGTCGTTTTTGTGTTACATTTTTTGTCGGCTCTCTGACATTTTGCTCCGACTATTTCCTGTCTCTTCTGCTCTGGGTCTCCAGGTTTGAGGTTCTGTTTTTCCTTCTATCCTGTTTTCAGCCTCCTAACGCTCCTTTAGTTTTTGGACAGTTAGGATTTTTGCTCTGCCTTCTCATTAAAAATTGTCCTTTTGAACATCAGCCTGCGTCCTGCATTTAGGTCCTTCCATTTACGGTTCCTGACAGCTTTTAAAAACCGTTACAATTATATTCCTTATTTACTAATTAGACCATATCAAATCCAAAGCTGGAAAGGTATAATTATTCCAATCATTTTACTCTGACTTCAATTTAATTAAATTTTATGTGTGCAGCAATTTTAACAATGGACATTGTCCCAAAGCAGCTTTACAGAATAAAATAAAATGTGTAAATAAAATTGAACATTATTAAATAATACCTAAAAGTTTCTCCTCAATGATTGTGCCAGTTGAGACGGTGTCAAAGAAAAATTACGGGGAGATGGTATGAGGAATAAGCTTTGAGAGGAACCCATCTTCATCTGTGTGAAAATGATTATCAATTCATTATAATTCTATTATTGTTGAGGTTATTGTCAGGAATTCCCCCTGCCACGCCCCCTTCGGCGGCTGTCAAACCTCGGCATTCCCCGAAGCACCTCGCTCCTTCTCTCGTGCGTGCCCCGCCCGCACGGAGCTGCTCGCAATCGGGCTTCATGGAGAACACCTGAGGCTCGTTTATTCACTCATTCCCAGCTCCAATATAAACCGCCCATTCACCCACACTCCCTGTCCGTCATTGTAGGTTCATGGTGGAATGTGTGTTCGCGTATGCTTTTCCCGCTACGTACCTTCTCCTCCCGGACTCCTCGCTCTCTCCACGGCTGCGTCTGCCTTCCCAAGCGCACCCCGGAATACCGACGCTTCCCCGTCGCTGCCTCCGTGCGGCGCTTCCTCCGTAACGCACCGTGGATATTACTTACGGACTGCCTTTTGCCAGTTCAGGACTTTGTGGGCCGCGCTCCCAGAGCGCACCACCGGATTATCCCGATCTCTGCGGGTATTTTGTGTTTGCTCTGACTTTTTGTTAATAAACCACGTTTGCTGATATCTCGGCTTCTGCCTCCATATCCGCCACGTAACAGAGACATGATCGGATTACCACCGTGGTCCAGGCGAGACCCGAATCTCGGAGGCGGGATTCGTTCCGCTGCGATGAAGCGACCACCAAGCTCCGCCCCCGGGAAAACCCGGAAAGCCGCTGCCGTTTCGCGCGGATCATGCTCGGCAGCACCACGCCCCCGTGTTGACATCATGGATTTCCCGGCTCGCTTCTCCGGCGACAGAGCTGAATGAGGTGGATTTTTACGGAGTGTGGATCGATACGTGGAGTTGAATTCGTCCAGCTACCCGACGGAAAGAGCAAAGATTGCGCTCCACATTTCTCTGCTGTCTGGGGCATCTCTCTCTCTTGCCAGTGAGTTGTGGAGCGCGACTGGAGGCGAGTTCAGCTCATGCGCCAGGTTCATCCAGCTTCTCACCAGGGAACTTGAGATGCTCACGGCGGATCTCCATCACCTCTCCCCCGCTTACGAGAGCACCGTTCCGCACCAGAGTTTCCTGGAGAGCTCTGCTCCGCCCCAGGACCTCCAGGGTATCTCCGCCCTGCTCCAGGCCCTTCAGGATGGCTCCGCTCCACCCCAGGAACTCCTGGAGATCCCCACCCTGCTCCAGGACCTCCAGAAAAGCCTGGCTCTGCTCCAGGACCTCAAGGAGAGCTCTGCCCCGCTCCAGGTCCTCCAGGAGAGCTCAGCTCCGCTCCAGGTCCTCCAGGAGAGCTCAGCTCTGCTCCAGGTCCTCCAGGAGAGCTCAGCTCCACTCCAGGTCCTCCAGGAGAGCTCAGCTCCGCTCCAGGTCCTCCAGGAGAGCTTCACTCCGCTCCAGGTCTCCAGAGAAGGCTCCTCTCCGTACCAGAGCATCCCCGAGAGCTCCTCTCCATTCCAGAGAGTCCCCGAGAGCTCCTCTCCGTTCAAGAGAATCCGTGAGCGCTTCTCTCCGCTCCAGAGAATCCGTGAGAGCTCCTCTCTGCTCCAGGACCTCCAGGCGAGCTCGGTCCCGCTCCAAGGTCTCCAGACGAGCTCCGCTCCACTCCAAGGCCTCCAGGCGAGCTCAGTTCCACTTCACGGTCTCCAGGCGAGCTCGGTGCCTCTCCACGGTCTCCCCGAGAGCCCTGCTCCGCTCCAGGATGGCGAAAGGGATGTCGAACCGCCGCCTGGCCGCGAAAGTGAAGGCGTCGGATCGCCTCACAGTCTCCCTTAAGGTGAAGCCACGTCACTGAGCTCCTCTTTGGGCGAAGCCACGGCACGGTGCTCCTCTCCGGGCGAAGTCCCGTTTCAGAGCCCCTCTCCTGGCGACGTCTCGTCTGCAAGTCACGCTGGAGGTGACACCAAGCCTCCAAGTGCATGTAAGAACGGCCTGGCAGTCTCAGGGCCTCCAGATGGTGCGGCTCGGCCTCTGTTCTCCATCATGGGCGTCGCTCCGTTTACGGTCTCCGTGCAGGGGGTCTTCCAGCCCGTAAGCCCCGTTGAACGCTCCATTCCAGGCATCCGTGGGGGACGTCTCTCTGCCTCTGGTCTCCGTGGTGACCGTCTCTCAGCTCCAGACCACCGCAGAGGAAGTCGCTCAGCTGCCAGTCTCCGCTGAGGGCGTCGCTCCGCTCCAGGTCTCTGTGGTGGACGTCTCCCTGCCTCCAGTCTCCGCTGATTGCGTCGCTTCGCTCCAGGTCTCCGCGGAAGGCAATGCTTCGCTCCTGGTCTCCGCTGAGGGCACCACTCCGCCTCCAGCCTCCGCTGAAGGCATCACTCCGCCTCCGATCTCCGCTGAGGGAGTCGCACAGCACCTGGTTGCCGTGGTGGAGGTCTCTTGGGTTCCGGTCTCCACCAAGGGCGTCGCTCCGCTGTGGGTCTCCGTGGGGGAGGTCGCTCCACTTCCGGTCTTCGCAGAAGGCTCCGCTCCGTTCCTGACCTCCACGTTGGGCGGGGTTCCATTCCAGGTCGCTACGAAAGGTGTTGTTCTGTTCCAGGTCGTCAGGGTGGTCGTCGCTCAGTCTCCGGCCTCCGCTGAGGGAGTCTCTCTGCCTCCTGCCTCCGCTGAGGGCGTCGATCCGCCTCCGGCCTCCGCTGAGGACGTCGTTCTGCTCCTGACCTCCGTGGGTGACGTCTCTCCGCCTCCAGTCTTCGCCGAGAGCTTTGCTCCGTTCCTGGCCACCGCGTTGGGCTGTGCTCTGTTTCTGGGTCCCGCTGTGACTATGGTCCCGTTCCAGCTCTCTGCAGGGGTGGTCGCTCCGCCTCGGGTCCTTCCCAGCTTTTCCCGGTTCCGTGGCGGTTGCAGCCGGGTCCCCTTTGACCCTGGACGATTGGAGGGGCCCTCCTCCGAGTGCCCCGGCCCGCCGGGCTTTCTAAGGGTTGGGGCCATCCGGTGCCGCCCCTTTTGGGGGGGTGGTGTCAGGAATCCCCCTGCCACGCCCCCTTCGGCGGCTGTCAAATCTCGGCATTCCCCGAAGCACCTCGCTCCTTCTCTCGTGCGTGCCCCGCGTGATCAAATGGCTAGTGGACTAGATAACACCTACATGAATTATTTATTACAAATGACATGATCCTTTATAAACTGTCAGATGATTTGCATAGCTAATTCTGGTTTTCCTCCTTGTCAAAATATATGATGGTGATTGCAAACAATTTTGGGATTTTGTACTTTATTAACCTCTTAAAACTACAGACTTTTACTAAAGACAAGGTTAGGAAAGAAATCAATATATCTAAAAGTATGTTTATGTTTTCTTGCATACATACGTTTCTGGACTACATAAGCACAGCACTCTCAATAACTCTATGCAGGGTCATACCAGGATGCCCTGTTATGTAAATTAGCCCTAATCTTGACTACTTATTAGCCCTAATCTTGACTACTTATTTGGTTTGTTGCTGTGTGTTTGACTGTGGGTGTGTGTCTATGATGGACCTTTTGCTTATTGCATTTTGAATTTTTACATAATACTATTCATCAACTTACATCTATATTAGATCTACTTACATCAAACTTACAGGTAGAAGACCCCAACTAGTTTATTTTTTTGGCTTTTTGCCAGGATTCAGGCTCAGTAGGTTTCTCCAGGCTCTACAAATATCCCAAGGAGAATGTTGGCCAGAGAATACCAATATGGTGATAATTATTATCACCCAGTTGAGATAATCATGAGATCTCTAAGCACTGCTTTAGATGATCGACCTCATCATTTAAGAAGTCTCACCTGTTCTTTTTTTAAGCCCCTACCGCTTTTTTCCTCAAGAAAAAAAAACTACTTTTATTCCCCGATTTCCATGGTTCGTCAGCATTTTCTGCACTTTTCCCAATCATTCATTAGCCTCCCTCGCCTCTGTTAGAGGTTTTTCTGCAGGGTGGAACAGAGCTTTGGTGTGCTCGATGCTCTGCAGTCATTTTCTCTGGCTTACAGAGGAATTCGTTCTGTTTGAGTGACTACCACTTTAAGAATTCAAACCATGCAGTCAATAAGATGTTATATTAAAGGCATAAATACAAAGGCAGCATGCAGCTGGGTGAAAGACGCACTCACTGATGCTCACAAAAATGTTTATGCCAATAATTAGTCAGATTACTTCCAGAACACTGCAGCTGACAGGAGGACAGGAGCTGACAGGAGGTTTTTTATGCATTTACTTATATATTACTTTTTTATTTATGCGGGTAAAATTTTCTGTTCTTGGGTAAGCAGACCAAGTGAAGGATGGTCCCATCATCTCAATACCTGTGTCCCCCAGAATTAAGCATGACCTACAGACATGGCTGCTGAATACTACAACACTCAAGCTGTGTCGAAAAACTCTTCCTATCTCCTATATCAGGTTTTGCCAATTTTGTTCAATTTTGTTAAATTCTGATTTAATGTAGGAATTTAAGTTCTTAAGTTTAGGTTCATTTATACCCACATTCCCACATTTAATGTACACTAAGCAACAGACTATTTTCCATACTGCAGTGTGTGTGTGTGTGTGTGTGTGTGTGTGTGTGTGTGTGTGTGTGTGTAAATACATATAAAAGGAATAATACATGGATTTTATGGACCTCAAATAAATAATACACATTACCGTGCTACCCTGAAGTGTTTTATATATAAAAAAATATATATATATAAAAAAATAAAAAAAATAAAACCATTTATATAAAAAAAAAAAATAAAAAAAAAATAAAAAAAGTTTTTTTTTTTTTTTTTTAATGTATTTATTTTTGTGTTAATACTGATCTGAATCTTGTTTAGCTGCATTCCATTGATTTTCATTCAGCATATGAGAATGGTGATGAACGAACCACGGTAGTCGTTTTGCATTTCGCTACATTGCAAAGTTTAAATATGGTGAACTCTGACCTGCAAATTATTGCAATGTGAAGAACTGTGACTAATAGAACCCCCTTAGGAGGAATGAAGCACTGAAGGAAGTTGTGTCACAGCATCCAGGTTTAGATTTAAAAGAATATAAACTCTGCATGACATGCACAGATAAACAAACTATTATATTATTCATATACTGTATCTGATTGCAACCATATTCACAGCAGGTCTCTGAAGTCTAGTGTGAGAGCAGTGATTTATTACTTAATGACAAATGTATTAATTAATGGAGCTTGGCACTTATGCAATATGCAAGAACTGCATAACTTTTTAACAGATACTAATCAGGTCACAGCTTGGAAAAAACTTCATATTCCAGCAAATACCGCAGCCTTCAAATATGGCTGCCACAGACTACAGTTCCCACAAACTGTAAAACTCGTGAACAAACAGTACGCTAATTGCTCAGTTGCATCTTAGTGTACTTGACTATACCTAGCCTTTTTGATTCGAATCTTGATTATAGCCTAGATTTGGGTTTGTAGTTTATAGATCTCCTGACCCTATTTCATTTCTTCATTTTCAGCTTTGCTTTAGAATTTGGGTTCCTCAGGTGAAACGATTTTACCTGTAATTACATCTGTGTATATCATCAGTACATGACAGGACTAGTGATTGACGAAGTACACAAACCATGTACTTGAGCTAAAGTAGAGATACTCTAGGTAAAATATTACTCTAGTAAAAGTAAAAACCTTTAAATCTTCACTTTAGTAAAAGTATGTTAAAATAGGCATTTGCCTTCAAATGTACTTAAGTGTCCAATGTACTATCATTTATTTATATTGTTCCAATTATAATTTTTGTCACGAGACACTTGCTTAATCAACTCAGTTTATGGGAAAATACACAAATGTTACTTTTAGCACAACAATCTATTGATAGAATGATATAAATGAGTCAAAAATGTATTGTTATCTGTTAAAATTATCATGAGCCATTATCATAACTACTTAAAAAAAATAAAAAAGGCCACGGGTGTTGTGGGGAGTTCGAGTCGGGAGATTCTTCCATCAGTTATATATCTTAAAATGTTCTGCTGCTGTTGAACTGATGCTGAAACGGATGTTGGTGATAAGTAGATACACCAAGCGCCAATCAAAACAAGTTCAAAACAGAGTGTGCACTCGACCCTGTTTGGTGGCTTGCTGTGTGCTTGACCAGTTTTTATCCACTTATAAATAAAAAGAAAAATGAGTGATATTGCAAAATGTAGTTGAGTAAAACGTAAGATACTAGTCTTTGAAATGAAGTGAAGGTAAAGTCTCCCCAAATGTAAATACTTCATTACAGATATGCAAAAAAAAGCTACTTAAGTACCGTAACAAATTACATTTACTTCGGTACTGTCCACCACTGGACAGGACTAACTGACCATAATCCACATTTTTTTTCTCACAAGAAACAAAGCTTGTAATGTTCCCTAATGTTCCCTAATATTCCCTCGTTGCCGAAATATGTTCCTATACCAGAAAAAAAAAAAAAAAAAAAAAAAAAAAAAAATTTATATATATATATATATATATATATATATATATATACACCGTAAACAATAAAAAAAAAATACATATAATTAATAAATAGATAAACATAATTTACCATAAGGTTTAACTGCCTCAGTGATTCCATGCATTTTCTTTGTTGAACCACAAAAAAAAAAAAAACTATATTATTAGGCTTAATTAGGATTACGTAAAGTGGCCTTCATACAAGTCCTGTGTAGAAGCACTATTCAAAAAAATCCATTCATTTGTCCCATTGATTTACAGCTAGAAATCTTATCCAGGCCTTTTTTGCTATAAAAAATTAATCCATATCTTCAGACCAATCAGTTTTGAGAATTTGACTGTGTTGTGGTCTAATGCATTGATTTCCGAATGATCTTGCCTCTGAGTATCCCTCAAACATAGAATCCTCTACATATTGCATATTATTGATGTACACATTGGCTTCGATTTAAGCTTCTGGAACAGGCTGAGCAAAACACATTTTAGATGTCCATGTTAATGCAACTCACACACCTATCCAGCTTAAACCTCGCTGCACTATGACTTTGGTTAAACCAGTCAGGAATTCAGATTGAATTATAATTGATTACATTTTCTTTTTTTTCTTTTTATCTCTGAGTCTTTGTTAAAAAAATGAACTAGCACAACACATTTGGTTCAAATAACAACCATGGGATAAATATGATTCCTTCAAAGCCAGGAGGATTTTTTTTACAGTCTTTGAACTACGGATAGGGGGCATCCAGCTCTCAGGTGTATGATATGTATGAGCAAACCTCAATACACATCATCTGATAAAGCTGAATGAGAGCACTTCTGACGTCTGGTAGGTCAGATCTAAGCCGAAACTGGGTGTGTATTTAGTTTGCCTGCAGTAAACACAGAAAAAAAAAGTCTCCGAACACATTAGAGCATTAAATTACAGAGCAGTGTAGATCAATCCCTGAAAGGATGTGAGAGAATCTATTACAGCATGAAGCATGAGGTTAAGCTTTGAAGTTTTGCAGTCATCCAGGTCATTCAAACCGGTCTTTAGCACCAAGGAACCTGAGCGTGTACGTTAATTGTGAATATTGGCTTAGAGATGCTTAGCTTGTGATCATAGAGTTTGAAGGGACTGGAATAAAATTTGGCAGAGTTATAATATACATTAAATTAAATGGATTTCATATTTGATCTAATCTCAAAGGTTTATTATATAATATGTATTTTAAGTAATTGAGAGCCAACTACATAGTCATCCAGAATAAAGTCTAGCTGCTAGTTTGTCATTTTTATCAACTGTGTTGCTGCAGACATCTAATATAGATATAATAATCTAATATTTCTTTTAAATACATCTGCCATGTTCCAGACCAAATCCTCACCCCAAATAAATCTCAAAATCCAAAATAATAAACACACACTGCATTGATAATTTGTTCAAATCCCAGACTTACCACTCCTGGGCCCCCGAGCAAGGCCCCTAACCACTTCACTGCTCAGTTGTATGAATGAGACAAATGTAAGTTACACACCTGTGATGGATTTTACTAACTACAGTAGTGTTCTATGTGTGTGTGTGGGTGCGTGTCTGTGGGTGAGGGAGAGGGTGTGTGGTGCCCCTGAAAGATTTAACTAAACTTTATTAATAAAAATACATTTTTGAGTTTTTCCCAAAAAAATTAAACTCTCCACAGTTCTGTATATCACAGGCACACAGTCTGTATTTTATTAGATTTAAATCCTATAATTTGCTGTACAATAAGACCTTGGTGGCAGCAAAGTGTTTGTTTTTAAATGTCCAATCTGGCAACCCTATTAACTGTCCTGTCTACTACTCCTCCCCCAAGCATGGGGAAGTGTGATGCCTGTCCTAATAGATCTCTCATACTGCTAGCTGTAGTCCGGTTTTGCAAACAATACCTCTGTGGAAGCTACATGTAACATAGAAACAGTAAGCATGGAACTCGTCATGAAATACTGGATTATATATGCCAACATTTTTAAAATGACGCTGTCTTAAAAGTGTGCAATTGTAATTAGCATTTTTCTATGTATGGAGTTGAAAATGAGGACTTGGGTTGACATTTTTTGTATTTAATTGGCTGATATATCGGCTCTCCTCCTTTGGGCTTAATCACCTCTGACCTCAACGATATCTAACTCCACTATGATGTAATATAATACCGTGAAAGGAAAGTCTACAGAATGAGACAGTAAAAATCCTTAAGATTTAAGATCTTAAATCCAAGAGCCTTGATTAATTACTACTACATGAAACAGGAAGTCATAGAGAGTTACAGAGAGGTCACAAAGTTTACATTAGCCACAATGGTATTAGCATAAAGAGAAGCTCAATAGCCATCGGTAAAACTCCAAGAATAGAGCACAGGGTCAGATGCATTGATATCACCAGTCAAGTATTCTCCATAAAAAAAAAGTCAGACTAGGATCCTACATGCAATTTCATGTCGAATTCTTATATGTTTCATGTTATTCTCGAGGTCAAAGTTTTCCTTCGCCTAACATTATTAAACCTATATTAATTTTAAACTTAGATATATTTAGACATGATGCAATGCACCTTGACCCCCACCAGAAGAAATGTTAACAACTAGAATTAAATATCTCAGGAGACTTAAGGGGGATTCTTACTTGTGTTTCAGCAATTGTCTTAAAATAAAATTAAATAAAGTAAGACACATACAAAAAAAAACCAGCTGCTTTATTGTACCAAGTGAGTTTCAGTATTTCAGCATATGTTTATTTTATTAAACGATGATATTTTTGTAGAAGTGCTACACAGTTAAAATGATTGATAAAAATAGATAAAAAAAAGTTAGCATGAGATTACTGGACTCGCTTGTTCGTGTTCATGTTCAAGAAAATATAAAACTAATCATAAATCAAAATCCTTACAATAAGGGGAGTGTTAAGGGTCTTGCTAAAGGGACCAGCAGTGGCAGCTTGGTGGTGCTGGTATTTAAAGTCCACCATCTTAACCATTGGGCAACCACTGCTAAATGCTATTTAAAGTAATCTAGTGTACTTTTTGAATCAGGCACAAGAGGTCTGCAGTCATTGGTCCAGTTTATCTCAAAGGTGTTCAGCAGTGGTGGATAAAGTACACAAACCATGTACTTGAGTTAAAGTAGAGTACGGTAAAATATGACTCCAGTAAAAGTAAAAGTACAAAAGTATTTCACCTGCCTTTGTTGAGATCTCTGTTAAAAAAAAAGTCAAGGATTATAACCAAATGTCCATCTTTTTCCCTTTCTCATCATTATATATATATATATAAATTATACATCTAAACAGTTTCTTGACACTTCTGAATGCCTTCCCTCCTCTTTCCACTTTTCTTTTCTGGTGTTCCCTGATTCACTTTCCACTTTTTAGTGCTTATTTATCACTGCACCTCTCACCCTCTATCCTCCTGAGAAGTGATTAACCAGTCTATCTGCACCAGCTCATCTTAGGGCCTTTTTTAATTAAGTAGCAAAAAATATCTGCTGAATCAGCACAGACCTACCTGAGAACCATTGTCTGAATTAATGTGTTAGGAGTGGGTTCAGGAGGTCTTTTACAGGAAGTGCCAAGATGAGTACACTTGAAATTGTTATTTTGGGCTGAGGAACAATCGGTTTGAGTTCCATGTATCAATTGTTCCTCTTTTATAATGAATATCTTAAAAATGTGAGGTTTCACAGAAAACATAAAGGCAGCTAGAAATTTTTTTTTTTGAGAATACATGCATCATAGACTGATTAAAGCCATTTCTTAAACATCGTATGTTTAATTGTTAGATTCCTGAATCTGATTCAGAATTTATACAAACCTTTTTTGTATATTGAATATGACACATCATTCATCCATCCATCTATCCATTTTTCAGGGTCACAGGGGTGACTGGTGCTTATGTATTAAAAGTATTCACAAGGTAGGGGACACCTTGGATGGGGTGCCAACCTATTCTAGGGCACAATTGCACACACACACATACACTTATACTGAACACCCCTTCACACACAATACAGAAAATTTAAAACGCCACATGTCTTTGGCCTGAGGATGGAAACCAGAGTACCCAGGGGAAACCCTTGAAGCATGGGAAGAGCAAATTCAGTGGATATATGAATTGGGCCACATCATACATCACGGTTTTTTTTTCTGCTGGAGACCAGCACAACCTGTCATGTTTTATTCCTGTAATATTATTATTATTGTATTATGTTAGGCCATGGGAACTTTTGGGAAGAAAATTCATAGGAATGGTGTGTAAATAGATTTAATGTTGGTGGACTGCTACAAGCCTGAAGACTCCACTGTCATACATAGAGATTTTAAGAATTTGATGAAGAGATGGAGTAAGATTAACCCTTGTAGCTATTCTGCATGGGTATGTCAGTGAAACATATATGCCTGTAGCCCATGCAGAAATGGTGCCCAGTTTAGTTTAATCCGGATTTTGTAGATGATCATAATTCAAGATTTTTTTATGTTACAAACATAGTTTTATGCAGAATACAACTTGCAGGAAAATGTAAACTTGATCGGTCACTCAGAAATGTGTGCATTAGATAAAATGGTCTATAAATATAAAATCAAATCTTCTTCCTCTTCTTTCGGCTTCTCCTATTAGGGGTCGCCACAGCGGATCATTTGTCTTTATACCCTCCTGTCCTCTACATCTGTCCTCACTCACCACATCCATAAAGCTCCTCCTTGGTCTTCCTCTTTTCCTCCTTCCTGGTGGCTCCATCCTCAGCATTCTCCTACCGATTTACCCCGTGTTCCTCCTCTGCACATGTCCAAACCGTCTCAATCGCGCCTCCTTCACTTTGTCTCCAAAATGTCCTACATGCGCTGTCCCTCTAATAAACTCTTTTCTAATCCTGACCATCCTCGTCACTGCCAACGAAAACCTCAACATCTTCAGCTCTGCTACCTCCAGCTCCACCTTCTGTCTTTTAGTCAATGCCACTGTCTCTAAACCATACAACATCTCAGGTCTCACCACAGTCCTATAAACTTTCCCTTTCACTCTCACAGATACTCTTCTATCACAATAAATATAAAATAAAATATGATAAAAAACCATATGAGAAAATATGAAGGTGGATAATCTTAGATAGAGATGGTACTTTTGAGATCAGCACACCAATAGATCAGCACATAGATAGAGTTTCATGGCTGAATCAGACATTTCTGCTTTGTGTAATTACACTATATGACCTAAACGATGTGAACACCTCTCAGTATATTTGAGATTTGGCATTCCAGCTACACCCATTGCTAACAGGTACATGAAATCAAGCACAAAGAACTCACAAAGATCTTCCCAGACAGACCTTGGCAGTAGAACGCATAGTACCGACAAGCAAAGTGACTTCAAACATGGCACTGATAAAGAATGCCACCTTTTGGATGCCAAACAGTGGAGGTAAAAAAAATAGGAGCTTAAAATATAATATAAATATAAAAATAATGCTTTGTCACATAGAATGCTTGGCTTAGCGTTTTTTTTATTTTTCGTGTTCCCTTTATCTACCTTTATATTCCTCTCAGAGACTGCTTAATAACACATCACCCTTTTCTTTCTTTTATCACATTTTTTTTCCACTGTCTGACTCGTTTGGTCCCTTTTGTGCACTCCATGGGGCATTCTGGGAAAACAGCAGGAGAGCGAGAGAGAGCAATGTCTGCATGCTGTGTTTGAATCCTCCTTTTCTCATCTGCTGTGTGGTCCCCTCTGGTGTGTGTTCCTGGATTAGGGCTACGATGTTCTAGACATGAGAACATCAGCGACCTGGTCTGATCTGTCTCTCCCCCCACACACACCCCTCCAACCCTTCAGCCTGAGAGCTGTCATTTTCTTAAGATGTCTGGGAAGTCCAGAAGGTTTCTGATGAAATGAAAACAGCTCTTAGTTGAAAGTCATTACATGAGCTGCTGCTAACATGAGTGAGAAAAAAGAGAGATGCCTCTCATTTGTCAACTCGATTGGAAACGGGAACAGCCGTTTGTTGTTAACTAATTCCCAAGTATCAAACAAAGAAGAAAATTCGATTAAAGAATTTGGCCTGCTCTCTTTTGATCTTCTTTCACTTGGATGTTCATTAATTTTTTTCCCTGTGTTTATAGTGAGACTTCATTTGAAGTGCAAAAAGCCCAGACATCTGTGTGTTTATTTATATATATATATATACATA
>JAAIIK010000009.1:2991172-3002427 GCA_014706435.1 Silurus glanis
ATATATACACAAAAATTCAAATTTCCTTGTTTTCTTTGGTCACACCGAATTCTAATAATACCATGATTGTATTTTTTGTCCTCTTGGATATCACCTTGATTTGATATTAGAAAAAAAAAGTTTAATCTACATAAACATGGAAACTGTGAGAAAGAAAAAAAAAAAGGGAAAGAAAGAAAGAAAAAAATGTGCTTTATAATTATCACATGTACTTTACAGCACAGCAAAATTCTTCTCATATCCCAGCGATGTTAGGAAGCTGAGGTCTGAGCTCAGGGTCAGCCATGATACAGCACCCCTTAAGCAAAGACGTTTAAGAGCCTTGCTCAAGGCCCAAGAGTTGCAGCTTGGCAATATTGGCCCTTCTGATCAGTAATCCAAAGCAATAACCACTGAGTTTCCACTTCTCCAAATCAGATCAATCAAAAAGTTAATCTGACAAGTAGCCAAACAGGAAGTATGGTCATATTTCCAACAGTGCCTTGCCACCAATCTCATTTTATTGTTCACCTTGCTTTTAAGGCCAGTTTATGATAGACAGTGACCAGTAAGGGACATTGATTGATGGTAAATTTACTATGTTTTTTTTTTAAATCCTGATTTTCTTTACAATGCATTAATGGCTATGAGGATATTTCGCTAATAGAGATAGATTTAAAACAAATGACGCAGTATCATGGTTGATGTTAGAGGCACACAGTTGTATATGATGTGGTAGCATGACATTTTCCCTTCACTTGAACTAGCAGACTTAGGAACGGCTCAAGTATTGCAATGCCCCTGTGCTTTACACAGGTTGAAGTGGAAGATCTTGAGTGTCCTTATAAAAAGCTCTAACCTCAACTGTATTGAAACAATATTGGAAGGATTGGAAGGCTGACTGCAGCCCAGGCCTCCTCACCTCACTTACATCAGTACTTTACCAATGCTCTTGTGCCTGAATAAATACAAATGCCCATAAATACACTCAAACATCTGGTGGAAAATTTCCCCAGAAGTGTAGAGGTTATTATAACAGCAAATGGAGACTAAATGTGGCATGGGATGTTCAATAATCAGGTACAAATTTTGTCCATATTGTGTATATACACTGCGTATATAATTCATATTTGTTTTCCACCTTTAAAGCACATAGACTGTTTACCAACAAATTCTCTCTCTCTCTCTCTCTCTCTTTTTCTCTCTCTCACTCAGCTGCCGCACGGAAGTCATATGCGCGAAAGTGTTTTTATGAGCCCCAGAGTTCAGACTAATTCACTATAATCACAGCCTTTTAAAATGTACCAGCTCTCAAGAGAAAGGAAAAGACAGCATTTAGCAACTCCTTTGAAGACGTGCTTTGTGAAGCGAAATGCTTCATGAAAAGTAACCATGCATTGTTCATCAATCTTCTACCTTTTTTTTTTTTTTTTTCTTTTTAAAGAGAAAGATTTCAACATCATGGGAACATGTTTGTGTTGTCAGACTTGTGTTGTCCCTGCCAGGTTTGTTCTAAATGCAAAAGTGTGTAAATTGGCCCACATTTAAATCGCAGCTGGGAATCTAAAATGCAACTGGCAGCACTGGGTGATCTTTAAATGGAATACGAATTGGATCTGTCCATGCGAACTTTCTTACAACCAACAAATGGCAGCTTGTAGACTATTAAACACTTAATACACTCATATAAACTTTATACTAGGGCCCTAAATGGAAATTAAATGACCAGGTTTGGGTGAAGTGTGAGAGGTGTTGAATTCACAATGAGTGAATTCTGAAACACCTACATCATTAAGATGACCGGCATCTACACGTTTAATTCCATTTAGTTCAATTCAATTTAGTTTCTATAGCAATTTTAGATGCCATCCCTTAAATGGCATGCGGAAGAAACCTTAAGAGGAACCAGACTCATTTGGGTGACACCAAAAGTATGTATTATAAATCATGAATAGATTAAAAACACTGGATTGTGAGAAACATCATAAGCACTGGAGCGTGTGTTTATGAGTAATGTCCATTCTACAGTCATATAGATTCAAGTTTTATTTGTCACATGTACAGATGTCATTGACAGTTTGCACAATGAAATTCTTAACTGAGGCTCAAGGCAAACTACAAGAATAAACAGAATGGAAAAAAAAAAATGATAGAATTAAAAGGAGAGTAAAGTAATAATGAGCCATAAGAAAGTTATAATTATTGTGTGTGTGTGTGTGTATATATATATATTTATTTATTTTTATTTTTTGCCACACCAAACATACATTCTCCTTGTTATCCTCCATCTTACATATTTTTTCAAGAATATAAATAAATAATTATTTATATATATATATATATATATATATACTGTATATATAATTTAGAGTCCTGAGAATTAAGAATTGTTTAGTCACAGTTTGTTAAACAGTGCAAATATGTATGAAATGTAACCAAGTCAGTCAGCAGTTGTGGTCTGCAGTGAGACTGTATTACAGTTCGATGTTGATTCTGAGGGTAAAAACTATTCTTCAGCCTGTTGGTTCTGGAATGAATACTCCAGGAGTGTCTGCCTGATGACAGTTTGTTGAACAGGCTGTGTGCTGGGACAAAGGGATCAGCTATGATTTTTTGAGCCTTCCTCAGACACTGTGTGTGGTAGATGACCTGCAAGGCTGAGAGTTTATGTCCAATAATGAGTTCCGCTGTTCTTACGACTCTCTGTAGGGCCTTGCAATCTTGTATTGTGCAGCTACCATAGACGCTCAGGTATCCAGTTAGGATGCTCTTGATGGTGCATCTGTAAAAGTTGGTGAGTACTTTGAGGAGGAGGCCAAACCTCTTGAGTCTGCACAGAAAGTAGAGTTGTTGATGAGCTGATTTAACAACTGATGTGGTGTGCAGAGACCAGGACAAGTCTTCAGAGAAGTGGACACCAAGTAACATGTTTTTGACTCTTTCTACGATAGTTCCGTTGATGTGTAAAGGGGTATAGTTGACCTTCTGTACCCTTCTGAAGTCCACTATCATTTCTTTGGTATACAGTGAGTTGGAGTTCACATCTGACATCATTATTGATTAACAAGTTGTTTATCCTCAAAGTCCAATGTCCAAAATCTTCATGACGTGTGGGACACGACTGGAGCTGGCACAACCTCTAGCTGCCTTGGGATACTTGCGGGGTCAACGTCTTCTGTCTTCATGAGGCATCACACAGCTGGATGGCCGTGGAGAGGAATTGTGAAAGAAACTAATTCAAAATGTAGTTGTTTGGGATTGAAATGTAAATGCATCTTTAATTATGTCCATTTTGTTTATTTGCATTTTTCTTTTTACTGCTGTACTCATTCCCTGCCCTCATGCATAACTACTTGGGCCGAGTAAGAAGAAATTGAATAAAATATGAGCTGATACATCTGGAGTTCTTGGACTGAATAAATCATCAGCATGCATAAGAAACAGGGTGGATACATGTCCAGTGAATTCACAACAGACAAAAATATATATAGTGTGTACATACTATGTATAGACTACATTTATATATTGTACATATCATGTATTAAAATCTGATTTTCTTGTACCTTCTCTTCTTTTTTGATTTTCTTGTATCCTTTTGCATGAATGGTGTATTTAATGCTGTAATACATTTCATATTTAAGGAATAATTGACAGTGTTTGGACAGGCGATAATGTGGCTATTAGGCAAAGTGGAAACAACTTATGCATCCCATCTCAAGCCTCATTTGCTAATTTCAAATGCCATTTGAGATCTAGTAGGTGTTAACCAATCAGAATTAAGTATTAAACAACCCAAAAATTATTATTATTAATAATATTTTTATTAGAAATGTGTTAAAATCTGCATCAATCTTAATTTAATACATTTATTTTCATCTACAGTAGCTACTTTTTCCTGGTAAGGCTCATACTGAGCCTGGTGCATATCCTAACTGTGAGGTCGGAATACATCTTTGATTTAATCACAGGTCTCCAAGAACACACACCTCCTCTTCTCATTTACACCAAGGGGCAAGTTAAGAGTCACCACTGCACCTGCTTCTGTAAGTATAGGGGATGAGAGCAAACTAACCTCTTCATGTAATCAAATTCAACAAATGAATTGGAATTGAACAGGTATGATAAATCCTGTTTGAAAAGCTGCACAATCTTGCTGCCTGCTTCATCTATGGCTTTTAACTTTTTTTTTTTTTTTTTTTTTTTTTTTTACTTTTTTTTTTTAATTAAACCATCAAGCTTTAACAATTCAATAAGCTTCAAGCAGCTTAGAAATACAGCTTAGCAAATACCCAGCTTCTGAAGTTTCAGAGAGGATTAATGACTTATTATAAAACAGATAGTTTCTTTATAAAAAATAAAAAAAACTTTATTGGCTGAGCCATGTTCAAAGACGGTGTAAAATCTGTGATATACACATCACAATAATTGAATTCTGTATCAAAGCCTCAGGTTCGAAACCAATAAAACTGTTACATTAAAGCCAGTGGTGTGTCTAAGAAAATCCTCGATCTTTGGCCATTATTACATTTTGGCAGATTTTTTTTTTTTGTTGTGAGAACCATATATGTAATAAATCAAATCATTTTTGATCTATTACACTCCCATTTTATCTAATTGGTTATGTCTTTGGTTTAATGAGGATTAATGGGATTCTAGGCACCCAGCTTCACACCAAGTAACATAGAAATGCTCTAATGACCTGTTGTAATAAACTAGTGTTTTTCCAGAAGAAGGAAAAAAAAAAAAAAAAAAAAAAAATAATGATAGATAGATAGATAGATAGATAGATAGATAGATAGATAGAGTTTATCGTGGTTTATTTGTGGATTGAGGTGGTTAATGCTTATTTTAAATTATTTCTGTTTATTTATTTATTTATTTAATATATTTAGTCGTGATGGTTACTTAGTCCTGTCATGTGCTTATGATATGGACAGATGCAATTAAAGGTAAAACCATTCTTCTATAAATCCAGTGCTGATGAATAAAAATAATAAAAACTTGGCTTTGGGCTGCAAAAGATGGACAAAAGTATTGGGACCCCTGACCTTTCCAGCCATACAGTATCTGTCACTTTCCCATACTGTTACCACAAAGTAAGAGGCACAATATGAAATATACCGCACTTCATTTTTTTAGCTACTGCTATTTCAATTACATGAACAGGAAATGAAGCGATGGGAGACTTTTCCGTGTGTGTGCATGCACAAGAGGAAGAAGAAATGAGAGAGAGATGAATGAGAGATAAAACTGTTTGAGCATTTTAGGGGAGCAGTTTTAGTTAGATCAGTTGCCAAGGTGATAAGTGTTTGTATCTGTCTGTGGAGATCGGTCTGAATGCGTCTAAATGTGATCCATCACATCAGACACTTCTTTTATTAGAGGTGAACATTCATTGGAGTGGCTCATAATTACACACTTTCTCGCACACCGTCTCAGCATCATGAATGCAAACAAACATGTCCCGATATGACGATATGACATAATTTCTTCTCGATTATATTTTTGCTTTTTTGTCCACTAGCAGGTGCTGTTGCGTATGTATTAATATATATATATATAGATATATATATATATAAACTTTCTTTCGGCTTCTCCCGTTAGGGGTCACCACAGCGGATCCTCCGCATGTTTGATTTGGCACATGTTTTTACGCTGGATGCCCTTCCTAACACAACCCTCCCCAATTTATCCGGGCTTGGGACCGGCACTGAGAGTGGCTGGGGTTGGTTCCCTGGCCGGGGATCGAACCCGGGCAGCAGCGGTGAGAGCGCTGCATCCTAACCACTAGACCACCAGGGAACCTAGTAATATATAAATATAAATATATAAATATATACGTTCCCAAATTCCACATCAACTCAACATGTCAATAAAAACAGCCTAAAGAAATCTCCCAAAAGAAAAAAAAATGCCTTAATTGCTTCCCAGACACACAACTCTTCATTGCATTTGACCTGGGTACACCTGGATAGTATTAAGTTTATATAAATTTTATATTTTATTTTAATATAATATTTATTTTGCTAAGAACTCCATACCCGCAGTTCAGCTTTGCAGAAATATATTCACAATGTACAATTTTAATATACTGTATAAATGCCAGAGGTGACATTGACAGTAAATCAGTGATAGTTCAGTTCATCAATAGTTCATTCAATAATTCATTCCACAGTAAGCAATTATTATTACATTAAATTCAGTTTTTCGTGCCACAAAAATTCGGATGAATTGGCCGATCATTCTGTAACACACACACACACACACACACACACACACACACACACACATAGACAGTTTAAAATCAAGTGAGGGTCTTTTGGCTTTAAAAGTTTGTGGACACCCGACGATAAGATGTGTTTGCTCTTTCTAACATGTGCAAGATTTTCCACTAGATTGTGGTTACAAAGATTTGTGCTCATTCAGCCACAAGGGTGATTATAATGTCAGGCACTGATGTAGTTGAGGAGAACAGAGGTGCAGTCAGCATTCACATTCATCCAAAATGTGTTCAATTTGTTTGAAGTGGTCAGAGCTTTATAGCAGACCACTCAAGATCTTCCAAACCAAACCATGTAAGGCATATCTTTATCTTTGCGCTCAGGGGCACTGTCATGCTAAAACAGGTTTGGGTCTTCTAGTTCATTCATTCATTCATTCATTCATTCATTTTCTCCCGCTTATCCGTAATTCGGGTCGCGGGGGCAGCAGTCTAAGCAGGCCCCCGCCTTCGACTGCTGCCCAATCCTCACAGCACCGTCCCTTACGGTCCCTCCTGCAGGTGGTGAGCCCACGGGAAGGCGGCCCCACGTCACTCCGACGTCACGGACCTTGATAGGTCTTCTAGTTCAGGTAGAAAAAAAAGAATGCTCCCACATCCAAAGACAAATCCTATACAATTGTGGTGACAGTTCGGGGAAGTGTCACATACGAGGTGGTATCAAAAGGTTTCGAAACTCGCTCTGTTTACAAGAAATTTCTTTTTTTTTTTTCTATGTTTACACACTGTCACCTTCAAAATAGTCCCCTTGCACAGCAATACAGCGCAGCCACTTCTGGAAGGTGTCCTGAAAGTCTTCTTTTCGAAGTGTGTCAAACACCATCTGTGATTCACTCTGGAGCTCCGCAATGGTGTCAAAACAGCAATCTTTTTTGCTGGATCTTTATCTTCAGGAATAGTGCGAAGTCCCCAGGAGTCAAATTTGCCGAGTAGGATGGGTGCGAAAGTGAGATCAAGTGGCTCATTCGCAGACGATCATCATGCACCAGTTGCCGAATGGTTTTGACATTTTCAGGAATTGAGCTTGTTGAAGGTTTTCCTGATCTCCCGTTGTGTTCCAGTGATGTTCTTCCGCTCTTGAAGCCCGTGTGCCACTCGAAACACCTCGAACATTTCACGTTTGCTCTTTGTTCTAATCTGCTGTCCATGATGAAATCGCAAACGTGGTAATGCACGCTGTTAGAATAGCACCAGTTACACCATTAGGCTGGAACATTCAGGTGTCCCAATAGGTGCTCATGTCCTTTTCAGCCCAAAGCCATCTTTATGGTTTCTAGTGCTAGTAACAGAAATCACATGTATCTTTAGGCTTTCCTTTGGGCTATTCTCAACAGTGAGTTTTCAGGTGATAACTTTAACCAGAAGTGGGGCATCAGGAAGGATCAGGCAGAAGAAGGGGTCAGGATCACTGTTGCCTCTGGAGTAGCATGTGTGTGGAGTGAGAGAGAGAGAGAGAGAGAGAGAGAGAGAGAGAAATAAACAGATTAATAGCTAAGTTTATTGTCACATAATAGTTAAGGAAATTGCACATTGTGTGCAAGCAGGGACTCTGGGAAAGACAGCATGAACTCAGAGGGATCACTTTAATTGGAACACAGGTACATCTGCTTGTTTGTGCAGCTAAGCATGTGGTGGACGCACACAATACATAAATCATGTAGATACCTTCAAAAACTTAATGTAGCTTTAACATCAGACATTGGACTTGGACTGTGGCATAGCTTTTAGCACCAGATCAAACCAGAGTATTTTTTAGACATTCCTGTGCACTATAGTTTCTAGCATTAATGGACCGAGTTTCTGCAGGTTTCACCAAGTCAAATATAAGACTTTTTAAGACCTTATGAAGGCCATAAGAATGAAATTTAAGACAGACAGTATATCACGACATAAAACACACACAAATAAGTTTTAGTGACTGCCATTAGCCCTAAATTCCTTTTTTTTTTTTCCAAAGTTTTTCGAGTATCACTAAACTTGCACTTCCCCATATCTAAACAATAAAATCTGTTTTACGTCTGTGGTAAAATCCAAAAGATTCATGACAATAACAGAAAGCTGATTAGCTGTTGCATGTTGGTCTCACTTGTAGTCGTAATAGAACTAAAGAAAGAACTAAAACAACAACAACAACAAAATATTCTAAAGTGCTGCCGGAGCATTTTAATGATCATTATATGTAACGTTACATGGACATCAGAAAATTAAGATCTGTTTGAAAATACGTTTTATTTTCAAAAAGACTTTTTAAAGCCTAAAATTTAGACGTTTAAAGGCCTGAAATTTAGATTTTTTTTATTTTAGACTATTTAAGAGCAGAAACCATGCAGAATGGTGTAGAAAACTAAAAGCTTAAGCGTGAACCAGTTCTGCAGGTGGAAATCATGTCTTATTGTTATGTCTTATTGGGTTTGAAATCATGTTTGAGTTGACAGGAGGAATAAGGTAACTTGAATCACCGCTCTTTACAACCACGGTGAGCATAAAAGCATCTCAGAATGCACATGTCAAACCTTAGGGCTGCAATAGTAGAAGACCACATTGGGTTCTACGTCTATTGGAAAAAACAGGAATGTGAAACTAAAGTGGGAGCAGGTATTAACATTTTTTTAAGGATTTCCCTCTAATTACTATGAATCCTTTTTTTTTTCTTGATTTTTGTAAGTTTTAACAATGCCTAATGTTTTTTTCCAAAATCACAAAATCTTGCTTTATAGTATAAAAATGCTGGACAACAATTTTCCAGTACACAATTTTCCTTTGTCAACAATGTCGTTCTATTACTGTTGATTAAATTCTATCATTCTGTTGATTTGAAATGCTTTTTGGGAATTATTTCACAATAGATAATTAATGAGTGATCAACAACCAGTGCTGCACCTGCTGCCTGGGTAAAGGTTCAGGAACTCCTGGAACAAATAAGCATTCAAAAAGCTGTGTCCTTCAGACTGTAAAAAAATCATCACTTTGCCCCTCACAATCAAATGTACCTCCTTGAAACCCCTGATATTTTCTTATTAATTTAAAGTACTTGTTGAATATTTAATGTATTTCGCTTCGGCTATTAGAAATTGTATTAATGAGCTTTTGTGCTTTACCACAGTACTGATCAATGTAGATACAGCCAACTAAATAGCAAGCTACTTTCTAATCCTATGTTTAAGAATTGCCATAGAATTATTATTATTATTATTTTTTTAAACAAATGTATTTTATTTGTTTGTTTGATTAATTAGTAAATTTCATTGGGGCAATTGTACATAAAACTTTTAAAGAAATCAGATTCTTTAGAATGGTATGTGCTCTTTATATCCAGCTTGACTGAAGGCCTATTCATTAATTAATAATTTTAGTTTTTAGGATTTTTTCTCCAATATTTTTTTTTTTTTAAATGAGTGGCAAAACTTACATTTATCAATGTTTATTGTCAAAATAATTGGATGGAATCGCTAAAATTATTGCTTAGTTTTTCAAGTGCTGGTTTATTTTATTTCTAATAATGGTCGCTTTAATTACTTGGTAACAAATAATAATAATGATTATTATTATTATTTGTTTATTGTTTAGGAGCAACTTTAATATTTAAATGCCACATAATCAAGCTCTCTACAGTTATTTTTTTAAATTTGTTGAAGTAGATTGGAATATATTTTGCTTTGCTATAAATAACTATAACCATAAAACCATTATATTGTAGCAGGAAATCCAGCATGATGATGATGATGATGATGATTATGGTATGTTTGTCTGACTATATGCAGCTGAATTAGTTTGGATTTTATATTGCAAAAAACAATTACAACAAATGTAATTGTTAACGAGGGGACGTATCTGGCTATTAAACTGTAGCATAAACTCACTGTGTTACTTTGAGTCAATTAATTAATGGTTTATCCAAAAAGATAAGGGTTTGCTACAGCTACAGCTTTTTATTGAAGAAAGAAAAAAGCTGACTTCCAGAGAAAATGCCACTCGAGGCTTGTTTCATAGCCACTCAGGAATAATACATAATTGCCTACAAATAATGAGATAAAGCACTATTAATTAGACTGATAATAGGTTTGAAAATACATGAACCATTTCAAATGCAAAGCCTTGACTGAGATCATCATTATGTAACATATGAGTAGGCTTTAATGCATGTTTTTTAATAATTGCAAATGACCTACATTACTAGAAAAAAAAAAAATCAAACCCGCAGATGGAAGGAACTGCATTAGCTCAGTGGCTAACAAAGAACCACAGGTCATGCAGCTCTCTGTATTAATCATATTATTTTATTATTAATTCTTTTTAGGTTTCACATACAAGCCTGTGGGGTCTGACTTCAAATGACCATTGTTGCTGAATCCCACACCTTTGCCTGACAAACACACAGAAATAACTTATATCATGTTCCTTCTCTACTCATCCTATACACTGAACCTGGCTTACAATTCTTTTAACTTTTTATATTTTATAACAAAACACATTTTCTTCACTCCACATGAAAAAATTAATAGTGGAAACAAAGATTTTTGTTTTAGATCACATTATAGTTTATTATATAGACCAATGTAATGTAATGTAATTAGCATATTTAGTAAAAAAAAAAAAAGTAAAAAAAAAAAGTAAAAAGTGAAACACTGGTGAGCAACACTTTCTACTGGTGGCCACTGTGCACTGTGGACATGGGGTTTATTTTACTACCATCTATAATCACCATCTTTCTCAATCATAGCTCATAGCTCATAGCTCATCCAAGACTATTGAGAAAAATGAGGCAAAGGAATTGTACAGTGTTAGATAGAGAAGTTTCATCAATGAGAATTTTTCACCCATAGGTACATTCTACTGACGGAAATTCTGCTTTGGACAGATATTCCCCCACAAACCCCCCATTGTGTTGAATTTTAGCTACATGTCTGGGGCTCTATGATTCCAACAGGTTGCTGCCGAACTCCACTTCCCAACACACACACACACACACACACACACACACACACACACACACACT
>JAAIIK010000009.1:3007427-3023894 GCA_014706435.1 Silurus glanis
CATCACCCTATCAGAAACTCTCTTCACCTCCACTACACTCTTACTGTACTCTTCCTTCAGAATCACCCCTACACCATTTCTCTTTCCATTCACACCATGATAGAACAGTTTAAATCCACCTCCAATGCTCCTGGCCTTACTCCCTTTCCACTTGGTCTCCTGAACACACAGCATATCTACTTTTCTCCTCTCCATCATATCAGCTACCTCTCTCCCTTTACCCGTCATAGTACCAACATTTAAAGTACCAACCCGAACCTCCACTCTCCTACACTTCTCCTTTCCCTGCCGTCTCTGTAGACGTCTTCCTCCTCTCCTTCTCCTCCTTCGGCCAACAGTAGCCCAATTTCCACCGGTACCCTGTCGGCTAACGATACCTGTGGCGGTCGTTGTTAACCCGGGCCTCGACCGATCCGGTATGAAATTCTCATTTGTGATCCGCATATTTGATTTGGCACATGTTTTACGCTGGATGCCCTTCCTAACGCAACCCTCCCCATTTACCCGGGCTTGGGACCGGCACTAAGAGTGCACTGGCTTGTGCATCCATAATGTCTGGGTTTAATGTTCCTATATGTAATTTATGTTTTTATAAAATTAATTATATATTCTAGATGCTTATATCTTCACAACTGAACAAAATGTCTGTGCATTTTTTTTAACAGAAATTGTCAAAATAATTATTATATTTTATATACTGTAGATTGTTTTAAGCATAGTTGTCAACTTGCCATCTGCAAAATAAAATACAAATGTTGATTAACACAAATTGCTTCACCTTGCATACTCAAATGCTTTTTATTATTATTATGTTTTTTTACAGAAAGAAACAACTCAGCATGAGTGAATTTGTTGAAAGGAGAAATTCCCCATGCACTCCTTAACAAGCAGCTAATATAAGCTTTAAAATGTCTAAATTATAGATAGTTAAACTCAGAATGTGGCATTTGTATTTTTTAAGTACACTTTTATACATGAATACCCTGAATTAAGGTTTTATATAGTTATACTAAGCAAAACATAAAAAAAAAAATGTTTGGAGGCTGTGGTGGCTAGAATTGAAGTTATGCTGAGTTGAGATCGGACACTCTTTTGGAGAAATAGTATTGCTACATTATCATTCTTTACTTGTGTCACTTAAAGTTATTATACTGTATTGACAATTGCCTGAACTAACACACATTTACTGTACTGGTCTTGACTACACAGTCACTGTTTATTCTATCATTGTGCTGTGTTTGGACTACAGTTAGTGCTGTTTGCTCATATTCACTTTTATGTAGTGTGTTAGTTTAGTGTTTTGCATTATCTTGTGTTCATGTAGCCCCTTGGTCTTGCAGGAATGTTGTTTGGTTTGAATGTGTACTGTACTGAACTGTATATGGTTGAAATAGCAACTGATGTGTGTGTATGCAAACGTGGAGTAATCGTGTACTTTTCTTTGTGGCTATTTGAATTTTGCATGGGAAGTAAAAGCACAAGTGTCAACACATCACAGCAGACAACAGAAAGTCAATTACTTTGTTATCGAGGCACTAATCTACTGCGCTATTGCCTGCTAATCCTCAAATCAATGAGTCAAAAATACCATTTAATAATAATATCACCCCCATTAGTCTATAAAAAATAAAAAAACAAGTAGGTAATACTAATTAGAAATAAAATCATTAACTAAAACATAGCATAGATGGGAATAAAGTTGTCATGTGCTTTTATGAATGAAGCAGGGGGCATCAGAGGCCTCCCTGCTCCAACTAGTTCCAAAGTTGTTTCAATTTAGTTTAATTAAGGTGTAGCTGCTGTAGAAACTCTCTTTCAAAATGAAATAATCTACACAAAGATGTCAAAGAATTCAGAATGAAACTTGGAGGAAAAGCTAGGTGGCTCGTATTTCATTTTGTCCGACTGATTAAATGTGTAATCGGTCAGCAGTGTATCTGGTACGCTGTCATTCAGGATGTATTGTAAAGAGTCTGTGCCAAGAACCATAACATGAACATATCAGCTTATTCAATCGAAATAATCACAGAGTAAACTGTATGGACAAAGTTTGTGGACATCTTACAAAGTTTTTTTTTTTTTAAACAACCCATTCCACATTTTGTCCCAATTTGCTAATATAATCACCTCCACTCTTCTTTGGAAGATGCTCCACTTGATTATGGAGTGTGCTTGTAGAGATTTGTGTTCAGTCAACCACAAGGGGATTACTGGTAGTTGTGTAAGTCAGCTACTGATGTAGGTGAGGTGAGGAGGCCTGGGATGCAGTCAGTGTTTCAATTCATCCCAAATGTGTTCAATAGGGTTGAGGTCAGAGCTCTATAACAAGCCAAATTAGATGTTCCATTCCAACCAATGTAAATCATGTCTTCATGGAACTTTCTTTGTGCTATTGGAACTTGTTATGCTGGAACTGGTTTTGGTCTCCAAGTTCAAATCATGAGGGAGTGAGGGTGTGTTGGGGAAGGGGCTTTAGTGCTAAAGCGTTCAAAGGCATCATGTTCAATTGTGTACCACTGATTTTGTGGGAACAGTTTGTGGAAGAACCACATATGGCTGGAAAAGTCAGGTGTCCCAATATTTTCCTCAATACAGTGTATATCACCCTGCGGTTTAATGTGATCTTATAGTGACCCTGAATTTTTCATTCTCACAATATGAAACCACGTCTGTATTCATATCCAGAATTTAATACCCAGTGAGAAAGAACAAAAACCCAAAATATTTACCAAGGTGATGTCATGGTCATACATTGTTAGTAAGCAATGGTTAAATCATTAACAGTGACTCATTTATTACATGATAATGATTACATGCATTATGTGCTTTTTTTTTTTACTTCTCTAGCTGGTGAAGCAGATAAGGTGGTTGAAGGCTAATGGCCATGTTGATGATTTACAATAAAAAAAAAAATGGATAAATAAATACAAATATATATATTTTTTTGGTTCAAATTCTTTCACCTCACAATTGCGGGACTGGGGAACATGCTATCTTTGAGGTGTGTGAAAAGCCACTAATGTGTACAATAAATCATTTTCTTAATTAACGATTCAAATGCCAACTTGTATCGTGATGCATATATATATATATATATATATACTAATAATTATATATTTATAATATTTTTAATAATATATTTATTATTTAAAAAGTGACCAATATTTTATATGTAAATTGATTTCTCTTTGCTAAACTGGTTCTCTCAGCATCAGTGCTGCTATATGAATATGACGTTTTTACAACACTACGGAGACCGAGGCGTGTCCTGAGAATACAGATTAACATGGCAGAGGTAGCGCTACATCTTCCTGGAGACAGAGCAGGAAAATAAAGTTTGGGTTATTTAATATTTTTTATTTTATTCTTTTGCACTACAAAGGCCTGCCTGTGGAAGGTCCAAGTGTTACAGAAGGCACTTAAGTAAATTTATGATATTTTATCCATGCTATCGTATTGCATAGAATCGCATTGTGTTAAATCGAATCGAAATCGGGACGCGCTGCATTGTAATAGGGGTGAATCGCATCGCATCAGTAGCTGCTTCATATGCATCTTTAATGTATCGTATCGTTGTCTATGCATCGAGATGCGAATTGCATCGGCCTCAGTTATGGTGATGCACATCCCTAATATAATTCAGATTGGTAATAATAATTTTGATTGAATTTTCGATTGATTGATAATATACTAAGCATACAAATCTGCATTTCACATCTTTCTTTTCTGGTTTACATCATTGTTTAGGATATAAATGACTTTCATAACTATCAGTATGTATGGGCTGTATTATAATAGTGTTTACTTGGGGAGAGAAAGAATGCAAAAGAGAAAAGGAGAGAGAGAGAGAGAGAGAGAGAGAGAGAGAGGGAGAGAGGGAGAGAGAGAGAGAGAGAGAGAGAGAGAGAATGTTAGCATTCTTACAACAGAACAGCATTCTCTTATAGCTGCAAACTGTTAAAACAAATTATTTAAAAAGATTTGAATGTGCCGAAGGGCTCAGAGACATTTATTTATTGTTGCCAAATAAATCTGTTTTGCTTATACACATTTAATTTGCCCATACAGACCTTTTCTCTGTCTGTTTTTTAGGTCACCAAACCCAACATTAGTTCCTGATGGTGAACTTTGGCAGTGGTACAGTCTTAATTACTGCTTGAGTCTATTCTCTCTGTAATCTGTTGTGCTAATAATGCGAGAGTATTAACCCAATGGCACGCAAGCACTCAGTTCTATTAGAAATAATGGCAATACTGTTTTAATTCTCTTCAACTGCTACTCTTTTACATTCAATTATTTACTTACGTCTTACCATTAACGTTACACTTCCGTCCATTTATCTAAAGTCAAAACAAAGCATGCTTTAAATGACTTTTTGATCGACATTAATTGGCATTTGTTTAAATGCTAACAAAATATACCCACATCGATTAAGGCTTAATTAAACCATTCGTAAAAATAAAACACAAGTTTATTTTACTTATATGCATCAAACTAGGTCATTTATTGGTGTGAAGATTTATTGTAAAAAACAAAAAATTTAAACATCCCGATGATCAACTTTATTATCATTGAAAAATCCTCCCTTAGCAGGAGTAACAGTTTTACACTCTTTCATTTCTCCAAACCCTCAACTTCAACTTCTTGTAAAACTTGCCAAAAGTGTTTTTCACTAGTTGGGAGATTTCTTACTGATATTGAGACCCAGTGCATCCCAGAGCAGTTCAAAAGGATTTAGGTGCGGTGACTGGACAGGCCATTCTATGATACAGTAGAAAAAACTCCAGCCAACTGTTTGCCCACTTACAGAGCTTGGATGTATGCTTTGGCTTATTGTGAAGTTGTTTCCATTTAGCGGCACTCCAGGCAGAATTGCATGGTGTTGAAATATGGAATGGTAGCCATGTTGCTTCAGTTTTTCTTTGACTCACAATATGTATCCAACCTCCCCTTCTCCAAAACAACCCCAAACCATTAAGCTTCACCTCTATGTTTGACTGTGGGGGTGAGACAGTCTGATCACATCTTCTCCCATGGTCTCTCTTACATAAGTTCTTCTTTTAGAGTGAAAAATGTCAAATTTAGATTCATCTGTCCACAGAACTTTCTTCCAGTCATTCACTGTCCAATTCTTGACTTGAATTTTTGTTGTATATAAACAAAAAGAACATGCATGTTTCAAAACCAATAAAAGACTAGGTGTTTCCAAGATTTTCACAGGTACTGTATATGAACAAAAACTAAATTCCTGTGTTTAATGTAAATAAATGAAGAGCTCCAATCTCCTGGTGTTGATGTTAACGTCAATGTTTAAAACATTGCAATAGATGTAATGTTGCTCATTGTTGGGCTGTACATTGCTTAATAACACCAATTACTTATAAGTACAAAGCGTATATTAGACAAAAGTGGCATGAATGTGTCATTAGTTCAAACAATCAATTAACTTACAAGATGGATAAAAATAAGTAAATCACAGTATCTTCTTCAGTGTATGTTACAATCATTTTTTTTTTATTCGTAATTGGATAACAAACTGTAAATTACATGACTTCCGTTTTTATTTTTTTATGTAATATTAAAAGCAGAGAAAGAATAAAAGGCTTTTTATTGTTTCTGAGCACACACATACAAAGAGAGAATTACTTATTTATTCATTTCTCTATTCGTTTAATCACACAAAGTAAATTAATCAAATATGATCAATGTCCTACAGTTCACAATATTTCCAATCTAACATCAAATCTACCATCCAATCCTAATCTCTAGGGAAAGTTGTACTGTGGTCTTTTAATAGAAATTCTCTTAGGATTCGAACCCAACAGCACCTGAAAGCGCTTGTCAATTTTTTTTTGTTTGTTTATATCCAGCCTTACTGTCAGTCTCTTGCTGCTTTAAAAAAGCACATAGTGGTCCATATGAACATTTCAGAATGAAGCAAGAATGTTCAATTTAATTCAATTACATTTATTTTTATTTGTATCGTGCTTTTAACAATGAACATTGTCTCAAAACAGCTTTACACAGATAATGTGGTGATTAAAAGTGAATATGTTCTTTATAAGTAAGTTTGTCCCTGATGAGCGAGCCGGTGGCTACTGTGGCAAGGAAAAACTCCCTGAGATGGCATAAGGAAGAAACCTTGAGAGGAACCAGACTCAAGAATGTTGGATGACGCTATTGATTAATTATGTGCTGATGGATAATTACTTAAATTACATCCAGGTTGTTTGAATTTACCACAAACCCAATTAACTCAAAGTCACAAAAATATGCCAATAACTTAAAAAACCAAATGAAGTTGTATTTATATGTTCAAATAATAATAATAAAAAAACTGATAGGTCTTACACGGACCTATCTCAATCCTAAACTCCTGAAGATAACTGATGGCTGTCATTCTTGCTTCTACATAAAGACAAAGTGGCGCAATTCTCATGCATTTTTGCCTAAGCATTTCATAAGTTCTTAAACACTGCTTTATAAACTATTCATACAATGCATATAAATGTATCATAAATGCACTATTCAGATAACCTGTTTGGTTGTTGATGATTGTCAATTCATTGTTTTAAATGTTTCATTTAATTAATTGTTCATTTCTTAAAAGTTTAATTAAAAGTTGAACAGTTTCTCTATGTTACAAGTTAAATATAAATATGCGATCACAACTAGCATCTATGATTGATTTTTTATGAGTGCACAAACTCTGTATAAACCCTTTATATCCCAAAGAAAGATTTTCCTATACAGTCGGAATAATAATGATTTGATCCCTTGCTGATTTTGTGAGTTTACCTCTTATAAAGAATTGAACAATCTAGATTTTTTTATGGTAGGTTTATTTTAACAGGGAGAGACAAAATACAAAAAAAATCTATAAAAAAATAAACATTAAAGGTTGTAAATTAATCTGTATTTGATTGAGTGAAATAAGTATTTGATCCCGTACCACATTAGCAAGAATTCTGACTCTCACAGAACAAAATGAGTCCTGTCCCTTTAGGAAAGTACTTCTAACATCAACTCGTTATGTGAATAAGAGACACCTGTCACAGAATCAACCTCTTTCATTCTAACCTTTCCACCACCATGGGCAAGACCAAAGAGCTGTCAAAGGACGTCAGGGACAAGATTGTAGATCTGAACATACTCATAATGAGTTGACATTAGGTGTTTTTTCCTAAAGGGACAAGAATAATTTGGGTGTGTGGGAGTCTTGCTGGTTGGTAGAGGATCAAATACTGGACTTTTTTGTTATTCTTTCTCTCTCTGTTGAAATAAACCTACCATAAAAATTCTAGACTGTTCATTACTTTGTAAGGGGTAAATTTGCAAAATCAGCAGGGGATCAAATAATGATCCCCCCCACTGTATGTGCATGTATGTCATATTGTATATTGGAATTTTTTTCAGAAAATTAGTACAGGTTGAGATTTTAAATATTTGAAAATGTATTTTCTTGAAAACCAATCTCACGGATATACGTACAGATGCTCCCCACTTTACGAATATGAAAAAATTTTTTTATTGATTTTTATTATTTGATTGATTTTTTTATTACTTAATACAAAATATTGTATACAGTATTTTGAATATTTAGATTTGTTTTAGTATATTTTATTGTTTATTTGATAGTATTTATAGCTCTTACATCATTAGGAGATATGCGTAGTCAATAAAGAACACAGTAACAACTGACGAACAAATTCATGTTAAGAACGGTCGTTCTAGAACCTAACTCGTTCGTAAGGTGGGGAGCGTCTGTATACTAATTTAAACTATACTTACTCATTAAGCATAGTACCAGTGTGTTTTAACCTTTCTCGTGGACCTGATTAGCCAAACAAGCATGTAGATAATGTCATTGAAGAATGTTTCACGATGATACATTTTGGACAAAATCATTGGGGCAAACAAAGGCTGTTTTATATCAGCATCAGAAATGAACAGCATGGGTGTAACTTGAAATTAATTTGCTATGCAAACACTGTACAAAAAAAAAAAGAAAAGTTTGCTCTGATCTTAACATCCAACGGACTACACATTTAGGTGTCGATGATTGCAGGACAATTTACACTAAAACCATTTAAAAGTATTTGTTTCCTCGGTGCAATAGGCAAGGCATGCAAAAGTTATGCTTCCATTATAGATGCACGTCAGTCCCAAAAAAATAGAAATGATCTACTAGGGCAGAGTATGTCTTTAAGTAAAAAGACATGTGCCTTCACATTCAGTCGATTCTGTCTGAATAATTTGCTCTACACAACAAACTGGCTGTCGAGGACTTCGGTTTCTCTTCCTCCTACATACTTGCGATGCCCGGGTGAGCGAGCTATTACTTTCGGAACATGGGTTCAAATGATTGAAAACTATCTTTTGGTGAGTCACGCTGATCGAGATGACTGGTCCGAAAGTTGAAAGCTTGTTACATTGCCTTGGAAGAGAGGCACTGAGAATTTTCTACACTCTTGCAAACACGATCAGATGTATTTGGAGTTTTTTTTCCCTCCAAAACCCACTAAAGCTGAGAGGCCTAAATTTCACCACACGTTCCACAAATATGGTGTTATTCTATGCATTTGGAGACAAAAAAATTCAGAATGATAAGAGATCAAATTGTTGAGAAAGTGAGTTGGAGTCGAATTCATGAACGGTTATTGCTTTCTCAGTCGAGTTAAACACGATCCTGAAGTTCCAGTGACCACTTGTCCTGTCCCTCTCCCCTACTCGGCTCTTCCCACTTCGTCCTGGCCTGCCTCTGGAGGGTGCTCTCGTCTATTGGAGGCCAGTCTGTGCAGCTGGGGATGTTTCTCATCAACGCCCTGGGGATCCATGAAATTACAGAGTAAGAACAGTAACTCTGAGGATTTTGGATTTGGACTGTAGTTACTGTCAAGAGTCTGCTACACTGACTCAGGACTACAGTTTGCATCTGATCCCCATCACTGCACACCTCAACATCGTTTATCTTTAATAAATGGACATTCGGTGCCACACAGATGAGGATGGGTTTCCTCTCAAGGTTTCTTCCTTCCTGCCATCTCGTGGAGTTTTTCCTTTGCCACAGTCGCCACCGGCTCACTCATCAGGGACTAATTTACACTTCTAAAGAACATCTTATTCATTCTTCATCACCACATTATCTGTGTAAAGCTGCTTTAAGACAATGTTCATTGTTAAAAGTGCAATACAAATAAAAATAAATTGAATTGAATCGCGCTTTGCAATACAAATTTCAAATCAAGTCAAAAATGCAATGCGCAGTGTCCCTGAGCTTGCGAATGTCTGCTGAACTCCACGTACAAAGATTGCAGGTGAGAATGAGTTCATATAATGGCACACATTTTACTTTGGGAAATTACAAAACGGAATGCAAGTAAGTTGTGAATGCAAATGCTCCTGCTGTGATTCAAATAGTCACTTAGCAAACTCAGGCCTATGCACGGAATGCAAATCATGTGTTGGACAAGTGTACCAATCAGCATCGAAACAAGAGATCAGAGCAATTCAAGTGCCCAAGTTGACTGTTTCGTTCAAGACAAGCTCAAAGAAAATTTTTCAAAGAAAATCGTGTGTTATATTGAGCTGAACACATTGCCAGGCGCTACAATGCAGGAACTATTTGGCAATTTTGGATCTCTGGTATCGTTGTTGACAAAACACCTAAGTACACAGTACTTCTTGAAACTGCCACTGGAACACTATGTGCCTCATTAAAATTTTTAAAAGATGTACTAAGGCTTGTGCACACCATAAATATATATAATTCTCATCCAGCCACACTTTAAACTGCAGTGGTAGACAGTGATAAAGTAAATGTACTTGTTAGTGCTTAAGTAGCTTTTTCATGTGGCTGTACTATCTGAAGTATTTCCATTTGAAGAGATTGAACTTCACTGCAGTCAAATATCGTACTTTTTGTAGAATCAGTGGTTCCTTTTTATTCCGGAGCAGATAAAAACTCAACTGTTCCGGCATGCAGCAAGACACCAATCAGGGTCGAGCGTATGCTCTTGTTTTGATTCTTGGTGGTATCTACTTAGCACAGACATCCAGTTCCGAGTCAGTTCAACAGCAAGCAGAACATTTTAAGAAAATGCCTGAATCACGAATCCTGTTATTTCATTTAGTCCTAAAAGAAATTGTTCAGCTTCAAGGTTTTGGGATCATGATCATTTTAATAGATATCTATCAATGAATGACTAATTAATATCATTCTATTAATAAACTGGTGTGCTGAGAGTAACGTTCGAGTCTTTTCACATAAACTGGGTTGATTAAAACCTCTTAGGCTTCGTTGTTGCGTGAGCGCAACAAATAGCCCATTGTTCTCAGGTGTTTAGCAATAGATTAAATAAAAAGGGAGAAGAGTAACTATGACTAACTATACATCATTCTAAAGCTCTAAGTCTCAAGCAGCGATTTCAGATCGCTATTTTTTAATAGAAAACGTATAACGAATGTATTTGCTGAATTTGTTTAAGCAGTATAAAACATGCATAAAAAAAACGCACTACTTACATTATTATTGTAATAACGAGTCACAAACACATCCACTGCTGCTAATCCCGGTTTATTAGGAAAGATAAGTGTCCAGTGAACAACATGCCGTAAAGTGTCGAAGGCTAACAGGTTAATCAAATAGTCTTGTGGCAAAAATTATATTGCATTATAGCCATATTGATTCGTAGTGTTTTGGACACATTTGAAGGCAAATACTTTTGTACTTTTGTACTTTGAAAAGGGAGCAATTTTACTGGAGTAATATTTTATGAGGTGGTAGTTTAGAAGGCCAGTGGATTCAAGCCCCTTTAGCAAGGCTTTTAACTCTCTGTGCTCCAGGGGTGCTGTAACATGGCTGACCCTGTGCTCCGAACCCAGCTTAGTAACATCGCTGGGATACGGAAAGAAAGACTTGCATTGTGCTGTAAAGTACATGTGACAAGTACAAAGCATCTTTTTTAATTCTGTTGACAACTCTTATCAGTAATAGGGCAGAATTTGTCTGGTTCACAGAAGGGAGCTCTGTATGTGGATGTACAAAATGAGGAACATCCCAATTTACCTTCTATGAGCTTTGGAATTTTTGCTCTGTGTTTTCTAGGTATGCTTTCACCACTTGTTGCTTTTGTCTAATGTTTCTCATATTATTCTATATTTTATGGCCTAGAAGAATTTCCACTTTCACTCGTTTGCCTGCCAAATAGAAGTTGAAATTGAAACATCCCTGTGGTGGCATGTGATGTTTTTCTGCATGTTTACAGCAGTTTCACAATGAATGGTGTCCAAAGAATTTCTTTTTCACAGGAAGAATGGTGCTCCTGAGTGCCTATTTCCAGTATTTATTTATTTTTTTCAGGGGGCATATGGACACATCTGGAATATGGATGTGCTTGATATCAGCAACAGAGTCAGCAAACAGAATACAATCATCCAGAGAGAACTGGATCCCTGGAACATCTATACGAATCAGTTTTATGGAAAGCTGAAAGTGCCAAAGTTAGCACATAGCAAAACTTTTGCTTCTGAATCTAATAGATAATGAATGCACTCAAGGCTCTTCTGTCTACATGTAGTGGAAGTTGACGGTAAGCTCTGGAAGATCGATTGTGGAGAATATGGTTACACCTCTCAATTGTGACCTCATGATCTGTGGAAAAGGGATAGCTGTCTAAAAAATTGCTTTGTTAAAGTTCACTGAGATTCACACACTTTCAGATCACTCCAGATTTTCTTCTGAGTCAGTACAGTGGATATTGCCCAGGCTGAGGCATCTAATCGTTCAATAATATCAGCCTCTAGCCATCAGTTTAGTTCTGCAGACACAGCATCTCTTACTGAAATGGCCTATCGACAGCTTCTGTTAAACCAATAAAATATTGTCACACAGTTTCACTTGATTTTTAAGGTTCTTCACACAGATTTTGTTACCTCCAGCACTGGAGGTGAGAACTTGGCTCTGATATATGCTTAGGTTTAAAGAAATCCATCCTCATTAATAGATTTCCAGCTTTTAATCTAACAGTGGTGGATGAAGTACACAAACCATGCAACTTAAGTTAAAGTAGAGCTACCACCTCCCCAACAGGGCAGACAGAATCCGAGATAAGAAGACACCAGTGCGTTTGCAGAAGGATCACTATGTAACCTCAGTCACGAAAGAAAGACTGGAGAAAAGAACTTTAAAAAAAAAAAATTTGCATTACACAGATGCATAATGAATGTCTATCTTGTACTTATGTTAAAATACTGTTTAACAAATATGAAATATGAAAGCTAAGTCTGGAAGGAGGGGTGTGGTCAAACACTTTTTTTTATGGAGGGCGGAGCCAGGGAAGATGAGCGCTAAGGATCCCTGGGTAAAACCTTGTTAATTAATGAGTATTTAGCCCAGAGCCCAGAGACTTGCAGGGAGTATGAGATACTCGATAAAAACATCAAAAAGTAAGTGGAGCACAACACTCACAATAGTTAATCTCTTTATTCTCGTTCATGGACGAATCGTTCATTTTGAACAAGTCTTAAATGTGACTCAGTGGAAAACCGGCGCTCAGACACGCCCCCTGCCACAGTTATGTACAGGAAACGGAATTTAGTAGTTCACCTCTTGACTCTTCTAGGCCTAGTCATTCGTTCTTTTTTCAGGTGACTTCCACATACACTATGCAGTGCAGTAACAAGGTTAAAGTGTTAAATCTAGGGAAGGTGTTTTGTTTTCTCAATGCTCTCTATGTCAGATAAAAACAAGTTGAGAACTTCAGATCCCAACAACCATTGCAGCCTTTAATTATGGCAGCTGTCAAATTTCAACTCCCAAGATACACACACACACACACACACACACACACACACACACACACACACACACACACACAAAATCATCTGCTCAGCAGCTCCAAGCTACTGATTGAGCACAGGTGTGCTTAATTACACACACACACACACACACACACACACACACACACACACACACACACACAAAAGTGTAAAAAAAAATTACACAAACTCTCTGTGAAGTATCCTGATATGCTCTGTTGACTTGCCAAGTTCATGAAGTATATCTGGTTGCCAGATTGATTTTTGCCACTGTTTTTTATTTTATTTTTTTTAAACAATTTAAATTGTCCTACACATCACATGACTTCTGCTTACTACATTTTTGCCTATCATTCTGGATTTGTTTTCTTGGATTAATAAAGACTGTTGACCTCGACACACATCAGAGAAACCACAAACCTCTCCAGACTTCTAGGTAAAACTATCACCCTAGCACTTTATATTAGTTTTTGACTTGATTTTCTTTCTCTATCTCTTTCTCTCTCACACACACTGTGAAGTAAATTATCAGTTTGTGTGGTGTCTTTCTTTGCTAAACCTTCTGTGGATGCTATTCGGGTTTTGACCTTAATTTTGACCTTGCTAGTTACCAAGTTTCTTTGTACTGTTTGCTCTGGTTGATCACGCGATATAAGACATTTTTTTAAACCTGATTTTTCTACCTATTTTTCTATTTTTCTAAACAAGATTTTTTTTAATGATTTGTCTGCCTACCTATCATTAAATAAATAGTTATTAAAAAAAGATAAAATATGAGGCAGGCATCAGTACAATGTAAAAAAAAATATATATAAAAATAACAATTTATCCTTTTTTTTGGCCATATTTACTTCATGCTTTCCCCTTTTTTAGACTAAAGCACTTAGACTTCATGTGTCCAACTCTCCCACTGACCCTGCTGTCTTCCTCAAAGTGGTTAACGGCTGTCAGGATCCTACGGGTTCGCGACACACTCTTCCAGTCTAATTTACCTAACCGAACAGTCTGGCCAAAGCATAGACCCAGCGGACGCACCAATACAATGGGCTTGCGCCACCTCGAACTGGCAAGTCATGAACACACCTCATTATTGATCTCTGGAAGCTCAGCCCCCAGCAGAAAGCGAAGTACTTTAGGGCATGTCATGCCTAATCTATGGCAGGCCAATCGGTTCTGGACAACCTACTGAGATGGCTGTCCCTCTGGCCCCTGATCCCCGCTGATCTTCCAGCTAGTTCTACCCAGTCCACCTGCTGTGCCTAGAATGTCACACAGTTGTCCTACCCAGTGCAAGCTGAGTCCTGACCTCCTCATCACGTTGGCCAGAAAGCATGGCTGCTTATCACAGACCGTTCCGTGAGAGCAGTCCACCTCAAGTCTCCCTCTGTCCGCCGCTGGAACCCGAACTTAATGCCCTTGCTCAAGAACATTTGTGCCTGTCCAGAAGTTTATATTTAAATGTGTGTATTTATCCCAGATGGCAAAGCCTACACCGACTGTGGCAAGAAAAAACTCCCTTACACAGTATGAGGAGGAAACCTTAAAATGAACCAGACTCAAAAGGGAAACCCATCCTCATTGGGCTGACACCAAGAGTGTGATTATGTGTAATGTCCTTTTTACAGACTTGTACAGTCAGTTGGAGTTGTGAAACCAGGTGCTCCTGAGCAACTCATAAATAAGTAAAAAATCTGATCATTATAAATACAACACCAACTCTGCCATGCTAGAGCCTTTAATGATTGAGAAACAGCATATGTCTTATAACAACATGCCCCTGTCATTTCTTTACATTTCTTTACACATGACTGTATATCATCCTTGCTGGGCCACACTGCAAAGAAAAAGAAGGAAATTAAATGGCTACTACAATGACGGTTTCAAATTATATTCACGTCATAGTATCGTCTGTGTAGTCACAATAACGTGTGTATTTTCATGTCAGTCTGCAAAAAACGATTTTGCAGGAAATGTTTGCAGGAAAAGGCAACTGCTTTGTAGGTGCCTTTTGCAGCATGTGAATGATGAGTCGGAATGGTGTTCTTCATGAGGAGACCAGATTGCCAATATACTCCTGGATTGCTTCGAAATATATAGTGTGACAAAAAACATGAAAGACACACACACACACACACACACACACACACACACACACACAGAGAGGCTGGTCTAACCAAATACCAATTACAGTTGGTATGAAAGACAGGGCAAAATTGCCAATCTCATAAAGCCGAAAATAACATATTCCAATGAGAAATTCCAATGCATACATCCATAAAATAGTAAAGGAAGAAAAAAGATGAAAGGAAGCCTTGAGTTATAAAAGGGAAAAAAAATTATGAGAGGAAAATGCTGAGCTCTTGTAGGCAACAGGGGAGAAAATGCATGGAGAAAATTAAGGGTTTGGGTGAACACGAGAGAAAAGGAAGAGATAGAAATGGGAAAAAGAGTGAGGTGGAAAGGAATAAGAGGAAGAGGAACATATGATTTTGGAAAGAGAGCATGTGAACGAGTGACCGATAGAAGGAATTCACTTTAGATTCAGCCAAATGCTAAATACATACATACCCCACTTCGTGATTATTGTGGCTTTGAGACAACATTCAAACATTCTTTCATTTACTATATTTTTATTATTATCTGATGCCCTTTTATTGAAATCTGGAAAAAACATTTGCATCAGTCTAATTATAATCCTCAGTAGCCTATGGGCAAAGTATCACAGTATCTGTCAATCATATGCTTATAGTTTGGGTAGTCAAATCCAGAATTATTGGCACTCTTCATGAAAATAAGCAAAACAAATAAGCAGTAATATTGGAAAGTATTGAAAAAGCAGGGCATGGCAAAGGAAATTGGATTTCCCAACATTTCTTTCCAAAGCTTTGTCTAACCCAAGATAAAAAATGAGGTGATCTGCCACCATGTTCCACTAAGTTTTTGAAGGAAATGGAACCTGGAATTCTGATCGATCATCTCATGTTTATCTTCTGATCTTAAGCACAAATGTCACCATAGTATAGAAAAAAATACTTTCACAGAGTACTACATACACTGAATAGCACATGGAACGGGTGATATTTTTATTTTTAGCACATTGGGATGCAAAACAGTTTTTCACTTTTAAAAGAATAAATAGATCCAAGTAGCGCTATTTTTGTTCTGCAAAAACGCTGGTTTCAAATATACTGGCACCCTGACAATCAGTTGTGTTCCTTTCATATAATCATCCTTTGCCAACAGCGGAACTCGTGACACAGTGGGGAGCTTTGCCACCTCGCAGCTCCAGGGTCTCTATTTTGATTCTAAGTGTGGAATTTTTTTTGCATTTCACATCCCTCTCCTTGTGGATTTCATCTGAGATCTCTGGTTTTCTTCTTCCTACCAAGCCAGAAGGTGAATTGACTACTTTAAATTGTCACAGGTGTGATGAGTATAAAGGTGTGTGTGTGTGTGTGTGTGTGTGCGTGTGTGTGTGTGTGTGTGTGTGTGTGTGTGTGTGTGTGTACGTGCACATGGACTTTCATCACATCCAGTTTGTGAAGAAGATATTGATGATGACTTTGTTTTTGTTTGTTTGATTGTTTATCAGTTACATAAAATAGATAGATAGATAGATAGATAGATAGATAGATAGATAGATAGATA
>JAAIIK010000009.1:3023904-3044651 GCA_014706435.1 Silurus glanis
ATAGATAGATAGATAGATAGATAGATAGATAGATAGATAGATAGATAGATAGATAGATAGATAGATAGATAGATAGATGGATGGATAGATGGATAGATGGATAGATAGATAATAAGAGGAAAAATATTTGAAAAAATCTATTTTTTTTATATATTTAAATTTATCAATTTAAATTGTCATTTAATATAATTTCAAATTAAATTCAAATTTTAAATAAAATCTTTAATAATTTAAAATAAAAAATTGTAATAATAATGTAATATTGTAAAAAATGTAATAATAATAATAATGTAAGAATAAAATTTAAATGAACTGAACTGTGAACTGTGATCAGGATAAAGCAGATATTGATGATGACTGAATGATTGATTGATTGATTGATTGATTAACATTGTTAATCAATTATGGGTGCCAATAATTCTGCATGTAACATTTAAGAAAGCACTGATTAGATAGATAGATAGATGTCACAATGTATTCAAAAATATAATAAAAAAAGAAAATGGACATATGCTTTTAGCAACCTTGGGCAGCAGCACTTCAATAACTTCACTCCACTGGAATCTATTTTCTGTTTATTTCACATATTTCCTCTGATGTTGGATCACCGTAGCCTTTGAACACTTTCCTTTTATTGCCTCACTATTACTCATTCAGGGCATGCAGTATGTAATGTATGTTTTACGTATATATTTTATGTAAATTTGGGCCTGCCATATGCCTATATAAAATGAAAATTAGGGATTAAAAGCAGGTGTACAACAGTTTAGTGAATCACACTCTCATATGCCATTCTGTGCAGCAAATCTGTGCTCATTTCTACACGTATGTGATAAATGAGGGCCAATAAGTGTTAATGTAGAAAATTAAGTCATGCTGCATCTACAACTGCAATCTATCTCTTACAAAACCAGTCAAACATTGTGCATTATGTTTTGTTATTGTTATACTCCTTATATTTCACTCAATTTGTGCTCTCTATTTTACAGATTCAATCATCTGTACTATTTTAACTACTATTTTATCCTTATCTTACATATTCTATCATATATTTATAGTTATCTAACCTCTGCTCTCATGCATTCCATGCAAACCATGACTCTTGAACATATACTGTAGGTTCTAATTTACTTCAGTATGATGCATTTAAATATAAATTGATGAAAATAAAATATCTTGGTAATAAGTTCAGATATGTTAAATATTGTTTTCTGCAGCATGGTCCAGATTGGCAAACATGAAAACAGATAATACACAAAGTGTTGGATTGTTGGAACAGGAGAGAAGATGTTAGCCTCACACACAGTCAAACATAGAGATGGAAGGTTAATGGTTTAGGGTTGTTTTGGAGCAGAGAAAGTTGTAGACGTATTCCAAAAAGGAATCCTGATCCAACATGGCTATCATTCCATACTTTAAACTTTCTTTCGGCTTCTCCCGTTAGGGGTCGCCACAGCGGATCCTCCGCATGTTTGATTTGGCACGTTTTTACGCTGGATGCCCTTCCTAACGCAACCCTCCCCAATTTATCCGGGCTTGGGACCGGCACTGAAAGTGGCTGGGGTTGGTTCCCTGACCGGGGAACGAACCTGGGCCGCAGCGGTGAGAGCGCCGCATCCTAACCACTAGACCACCAGGGGATCCAATCATTCCATACTTTAACACCATGCAATTCCATCTAGACTGCGGCTCATTGGAACCAACTTCACCATACAACAAGACAATGTCCTGAAGCGTATGTTCAAGCTCTGTAAGCGTTATTTAGAGAGCAAACAGTCGTCTGGAGTGATATCCTTCATGGAATTGCCTGCCCAGTTATTGCACCTAAATCCGATTGAACTGCTCTGGAATGAATCGAATCACAAGATAAAAAAAAAAAAAAAATGTCCAACTAGTGAAGAACAACTGTAGCAAGTTTTATAAGGCAAAGTTTTTCATCTGAATGTTTGGAGAAAAGTATAAAATCTCGATGGAATGAATGAAATCTTTAAACTGGCAGTTTGAGGTTTTTTTTTTTTTAATAATAAGGAAGGATTTTTCAATAAAAGTATCATCTGTGCAAATATATTCGCTTAGTCAAAGCAAAAGTTGTTGCATTTAAACAAAATGAACATGTTCCACATTTTTTAAACTTTACAGAAATAAATTGATTCAGGATTTTAAATCAATTGAGAATATACATTTTCAACACGTTAACTTGTCCCTTTAGATTTATTTCTCATGCGCGAGCCAGAAGTGGTAACGACAAGGAACCAGTACCTGAAATCATACACACACTCGCACAGTCTCAGTCACTCAGCTTCTTATGAAACACCTATTCTTAACTACACATACACATTAATGTCAGTTATGGAAGAACTTTCATTGACAAACTCATCCAAAGCTATACCCAATTTTATTTACAGTGTGTGACTGTTTTCTTTACCCTTTCACAGTATCCTGTAAAGGTTTTCTTGTATCAAAAATAATATTTAAAAAGTTATACTCTACAATAAATTATTCTATTTAAATAGCACCGCTTGTGTGTGAATGAGGAAGAAACAACCTTCTGGAGGAAGGCTATGGTGTTTGAAGGTTTAGGATTTATTTAATAGACAAGCATATTAGTAATGAACCCACTAATGGATTTATTCACTTCAACAGGATTTCAATGAAGTCGGTCGATTTCAGTGCAATTTTAAAAGAAGCAGAACCCAGTGAACCTTGTACAATGTTTTAAAATCTATATAAATAATAATAATAATATCCATAATATAACAAGACATTTTAGGTGATAAAGATCATATTTTGAATATCCAATAAGATATCAGTTTGTAATTAGTTTATTTAAAAATATGGTTTCATCAATTTAATATTCATATTTTCATGTTGGAATACTGATTTCACTTTGAATACACTCAAAAATAAAAATAAGATTTTGTTTGAATAAATAATAATGGCAATTTAAATAGAGAAAATCTAATATAAATTAAACCTTTTTTGTTTTGTTTTTTACAATTACAACTTTTTAAGTTATATTCTTCTATTTGTGGTTCTGGAAAAGGAAATATATTGATTTTGGCTTCTTCCACTCTAGTGTAATTTATTATGTATATGATGGACATTGATTTGTATATCATAACATGACCTCTAACCTACAGTATACAAGAAAATGAGCTTTACCAAGATATTTTACGAGGTAATTGTGGTGAGGCAAAGCTCAAGACTTCTACTGTGATATGTATACTGATGTGATTTATGTAATCACATTTCAGATTTCTGATTTATTGACACATACGTCATTATACACAGCATAATGTGCAGTGAAATCTTTTTTATGACTGGTTTGTGACATTAAATCGAAAATTAAATTAATAAATAAAAAAGACAGAGCAATTAAATACATTCTCAATATAATAGAATAGAATTACAGTGAAATAAAATGTGAATGCGTGTACAATATTGCAGCATTGTATATGTTCCTGCATCACTTTTTGAGCTCAATGTCAGTGCACTGTTCATGGGTTTAACCTCCACAAAAGAAGGTGAGGAGGGCAGGACTTTATTAGTCACTAGGAAAGTCCCACTATCAGGAAATGTCACACAATGACCCTTATTCATCACATTTGCATAGAAACGAGAGCAGATTTGAGTGCACAAACGAAACTCAGATGACACCATCATAAGTGGTGATTCGAGCGCAATTGAGATTTAAGCACAGCTAATCCCTTATTTACATGTCATATGCATAAACTACAGCCCACTTTGCACTCATATCAGTCTCATTGTCATGAAATAAGCCCTGGTTTCAGACAGGTGCTGTGATTGGGAAGCAATAAAAAGAAATCATTCAGCAGATGAGTTATGTGAAAATAAGGATGTTTTTTTTTTTCTACTAGGAATTGTATGGTTCAGTTATCTGATGGAAAAAAAATCTATTGCTTTTTATGAACAGATTCGATGTTGACATCCTGATGAATAAATTGATTTTTTTTTTTTTGATCTTGAAAACGGACTCTTTGTAAGATCTGTATGTGTGTGGCTGCATGTTAACATGTACCAAAAATCTAAGAAATATTTAAGATGTGTCTTAAATATGTCTTGAGTTCAGACTTTTAAAGTAATTAATTATCATAGAAGCTTTATTTATTTGATTTACACTATTTTAGGTTGCTTAATATTAAGGAGTTAGGTGTCACGATTTTGCCAAGAGGCACTCATTTTGTCATCCGATTTGATTCTTTAAAAAAAACACACATCTGCTAATTTTTTCCAGCATGATGTTCTTCAGGAGGGTCCAAAGCAGGACAGACAACCGTTTGGTTAGTAGAAATAATTTTTAGTGGGTAAGCTCTGTCTTGCTGATTTGTTGAGGATGTTGCTCTGCCATGCTATACTGCTGAGGATGTTGCTCTGTCTTGCTGATTTGTTGAGGATGTTGCTCTGTCACACTATACTTTTGAGGATGTTGCTCTGTCTCACTGAACTGCTGAGGATGTTGCTCTGTCTCATTGAACTGCTGAGGGTGTTGCTTTGTCTCACTGAACTGCTAAAGATGTTGCTCGGTCACACTAAACTGTTAATGATGCTCTCTCTTGCTAAACTTTGATGTTGCTCTTTTTTGCTAAATGTTGATGTAGCTCTGACTTGCTGAACTGCTAAGTATGTTGCTAGGTATGTTGCTAGGTTTCACTGAACTGCTGCAGACTTTGCAATGCCTCTGTTCCCTGCTAAGTATTCTATGACATGGGTATTACAAGACAAGGATGCTAATGGAATGTGAAATGGATCATAGCTTCTGTAGTTTAGAGCAGGGGCCCTTTCTGACTTACCTTCTAAAAAGCCATAACATTTGTGGATTGTTTGCTTTGAAAAATAGTTTTTATTTGATGAGTTGAAATGATTTTCTCTCAATTGTATTTCTAGCAGATAAAAACTCAATTCTACAAACATCAACTGGAAAAACATTGTCTATGAAAACTGAGCAGGAGCTATCATTTGGTATATTTACATTTGTAATATTTACAAAGTTAAAGGCTCTCAGAAAGCCTCTTTCAGAGACATATCAAATTTGTGATCTCAAGCGATTTTGGCCAGGTAAGCATTGAAACATTTCAATCTGCCATGTATAGCAATGATCTATTGCTGTCCTTTCTAGAAAATGTCAGTGTCACTGAGAGAATCATAGGCCTATTTGTTTGCTTTCATGCATGAGTGTGTTGGGTCAATAGAGAGAAGCAGTGTTCAGACATGTATGAGATTATCCACGCTCCTCTAGCTCTGGATGAGTTGTGGTATTGCTTTGATTGTGTTTTGTTATGTGTTACACATAGCAGTGTGCACGTGTCTTAACGAATCATACTGTGCCATAATGTATATGAGACAAATAATGGCTTCCTCTTCCTGTGATGCTGGTCTGAGGTACTGTATATGACAATGGTTTTTATTGACTAGCCTGTATATGTATGGCAGTGTAGGCCGCAGTCTGTAGACATAAAGACTTTGTAGACAGGTGTTTTGTTGGAGGATGGAGCTCAATTTATTCTGCACCAGTGTGTTTGGGATTATTTTTGAAACCTAAAGGCAGTCAGTATTTCAAGGCTTTTACCTTTGAGTGTATGTGTTGTGCAAAAACTTATAAAAAATAGTCAATCAGCCCCAAGAACAGTTTCACACTCTTATTGGTGTCTCAGCAAGTGCAGACACTACCAAACCATCCAATCTGAGGCAGGAAGTACAACTATTGCTGTAAAAAAAGGAGGTTGATCCGCTTTTGTTTTAAGACCCATTGGATTTTATTTCCCATTGCACCATGTTGTATTATTTCTGCACCTGATTCCCTGTCATAGATACTTTACACTTGTTAAAACCCCACCTGGACCTACACTCGCCGTCTCTCATTTGACTTTCTATAGTTGTTGTCATTATTGTTAATGTACTTAGGGATTTTGTTTCCATTTTTTTGGGAGTTTTGCATCTGCAATTGTATCTTATCCTAATTTTAAATAAATGAAACACTTTCCCAGTTCATCTGTTTTAACCCACAGTTATTAATATAGCTCATGTAGGGACACCGATATGAACGTAATTCCCTCGCTAGTCATCTAGTCAATCTCTTTCAGGATTCTGAACTTGGAAGATTATTCAGAAGAGGCACTGAAGAATAAGAGTAGGTGAGAGCAATTTCTGGCTGAATAATCAGTTACTCTCACTTAATCAAGAAATAAATTTCATTTATTTATTACAAAGAAAAGTCTCAAAGGTTGTTCTTCCTAGAGATTGGTATAGAGGTGGAGTTCTTCCATAATCCAAGTCATCATGCTGTGTAACCACAATGCCACAATTGCCCACACACCTTTCTACACTGTAGCAGGACCCATGTGGACCCATTCACAATGATATGCACAATACAGTCCTAAACCCTGGTCAACATTATATTTTTGGCCCCAGAATTTAATTAAAGTAGGCACCAGCGAATATTTGTGAATATCCCCAATGCACCAATTTTATCTTCAGCAATTGTGCATTGTTTCCCAGTGACTCTTATTGAACTAAGCTTTAGTGGATTAAGGTGTGTGTGCATACAGTATATGAAGATTCACATTGCAGTGTGTGAGAGTAGTGTGTGCAGGCTCCACCAGCTCAATAACTTTACTCTGTCTCCTAACACCTACTGAAAACACTCACAGAACCATCAAATATTACCTTTCAATTCAGCCCAACTCCGCGTTTTCATAACTGAATACATGGCCCTGCCCCTTCTACAACAGATAGGATTTGTTTAGTCATTCTATACATTTTTAAGTGATAGCATAATAAAATGCTTAATTATACTCTAAAATACCAGTATGTCTTCATCCACAGGGAAACATGTGGTGAAGAGGTGTAAAGAATACCTAAAATTCATACATACTTGAGTTAAAGTATAGATACCTTGCAGCAAAACTTACTCCATTACAAGTTCAAAATCCCCAATTCCAATATGACTTGAGTAAAAGTCATAGAGTATCTGGTTTTAACAGTATTTAAGTATTTGACTCCTATTGAACGTAGTTTTAAAGATGCACCACTCCCAAGACATGTTAGTAAAAAGCCAAAACCAGTTGATTTGTGAGGTTTTATTTCCTGAAATACAAATCAAATTGTACACCTCAACGTTGGATCAACCATCAACACAACAGCCTCTTCACCATGCCAGAATGAAACAAAGATCAAACAAGTCTGTCAAAAAAAAAAAAAAAAAAAAAGTAATATAGCAATCTTTCGAAAAGGTATTTTCGTTTAACAAATAAAATTACAGCATCATGTCACGAAGTGGAAGGACCATTAATATTCAGTGGATAAATACATTAATATTAAGTGCTAACTGACTGACTGCAAAATGTAACTGGTAACTTTTATTGTCATTAAAAATATAGTATCATTTACTATTATATAGAGTAAAAAGACAGATATTTAATCATAAATGTAGAGAGTAAAAGCTGCTTAAATCTTTAATCCTGAAAAAAAATAGAAAGTAGCCAAAAATTGCTTAAGTACAGTAACGAAGTACATTTCTCAAATACTTTACGCTGGTGTAATGCAAATGGCATCATGCGGAAAAGTTTGTCATATACAGGTTGATCCAAATTGAATATATTTGAATGTAACAGGAAATAGGACAAAGCCACTGAACACATGGCGTCATTTTCTAATACGGTATGGGCAAACTCAGAAGCTCATGTCACGGCCTTAAAATCGCAATCTGTTATAGAAAAGTAGAGAAAATCCGTCAATTATTCTATTAAGGCCACATCTTTACATATTCCAACAGAGATGTTTGAATATATTACAATTTCAACCTTGAAAGAATGGACGCACTAGTTTTACTCTTTAGCACTGCAACATGAATATATACTGCACACCATTATCCTGTTTCACCTTAAGCAAGTTCTGAATGTGAATAGATTTTTTCACATGTTCCTGACAAGTAATTTACTGGAGGCCACAGATTACAAATGATAAGCTACAGCATTTGTCTTGTGGCCTCAAGTAAAATCTGTCGACACAATACAACTAATTAATTCTTGGTTATAAGATAATTTGTTTGTGGCATCAATATATGAACAAAATAAAACAGCCACAACACCTTATAAAGGTGTTTTGTCAAATGTACCTTAGGGCACTGTGAACTATTTTCTTTATATGTCCGAGTTATGTTAGGAAGCAGGGGTAGGGGTGCAGGGCGAGCCATGATACGGTGCTGCTGGAGCACAGAGGGCTTGCTCAAGGGCCAGGAGTGGCAACTTGGCAACACTGAGGCTTTGACCCCTGACCTTCAGATCAGTAACCCATAGCTTTAACCACTGAGCTACCACTTCCCTGGCTCTGGGGTTACTGATTAGAAGTTCAGGGGTTTAAGCCCTAGTATCACTAAGCTGCCAGTCTTGGACTCTTGAGCAAGGCTCTTAACCCTCTGTGCTCTATGGGTGCTGTATAATGGCTAATCCCAGCTTCCTAACATCTATGTGCTATGCAAACAAAGGATTTCACTATGCTGTAATGTACTGTGTAAACCCCCCCCCCCCCCCCTTTTTTTTTTTTTATTGTCTTTTTTAATTTCCTCCCAAGCTTGGAATCAGCAACGGAAATCAATGTCATATTTTGCACAATAGACCCCTATTATTTCTTTACCGTTCCTTTGTGAAGAATTGTAATCCATAATTCACTGGACACTCTAGAGAGGGGTTGAGGTGTTGCTTTTAGCTGTTCCCAGAGAGTCACCAGGATATAACAAATCTTACAAAGCTGGAATAAATGTGGAGTTATTCTGAGGGAAAGGTTTTATACAGGGCTTTTAACAATTTCTTTTCTGGGACCTTGTATATGCAAATGTGGCTGGGATAAACATATCACAGACAGTGATTAGGAGAATGACCAAAAAAGCTGTTGAATATTTGTGAATTATCATGCGCTAAAAAAAAGGTAAATTTACGGTGGCCGAGAAGTGCAAAACATATTAACAAATCAGAAATAAATTAACAAATTAGAAAACACTAACAAATCCGAAAACAATATTACAAATGCAAAAACACAATGACAATTCAGACAAAGTTAGGTAGTGTTTACTTTAAACTATTTTTTATTTCGATTAGTGCACCTTTAAATATAAGAAAATAACAGAGGTAAACAGAAGCAAGGAGAAAATGGAATTAATTCAAAGCTACTTTGAGGAAGGACATTCATATGCAGCGATGTTGGAGAAGCTGCAGTATATCATGACATAAAGATTAGTTTGTACACTTTTACACATACGTTAAAACTTTCTCCTGCCGCAGAATGTTGTACTTCAGATGCTTTATGGTCTGATATCCATAACTGGCTTTACCCATCTAAGAAATTTCACTGTGAAGGACAATCTTTGGACTTGTAATGAACAATAACAAAGACGACTTTCTTGTTAATAATATACTTCTGATGGGAAGATTTCATATACACAAATCGAAATACTTGAAAGTGAAATCAACGTTTTTTGCATTTTATAATGAGTTTATTTCTTTCACAAAAGACCTTAAAGTGATTAAAAAGAAAAATGCAATGAATCTTTTGTCCTTTATAGAAAAATTATGATTTACAGAATAAACCATAGCCCTGTTTATTTTTATCCTATTTTTATTTAATTTTATTAATATTATTATACATTTTATTTAAAAAAAAACAAAAACAAAACATGCAATATTACCTGTGTTCAATATTACCTGCAATACGTGCATAACTAATTACTAGTGTTTTTTTTTTTCCCTATTTGTATTTATACATTGTGTTGTGTATATACTGTATACTATAGTATGTGTCTATTCTTTATATATTTGCATTAATCTTTTTCTTTGCTGCTGTAACAGAGACATTTCCCCACTGTGGGATGAATAAAGGTATATCTTATCTTATCTTATTTATCTATTTTTTTCCCACTTTCCCCTAAATATATGTGTATATATTTGTATTTTCATGGACCTGTTCTGTGTATTGTAATGTAAACTGTACTTGTTATTGCCACATTGTTTGTATATGACTAATTGCTTAATAAAAATAAATGAATAAATAATTAAATAAATAAATAAATAAATAAATAATACTGTTGTATATCTTGAATGACAGGTGTCTTTTCCAATGATCGGTAAATTTTCCATTCACAAACTATACCTACCTTTTCCGGTTTGTCTGAATTGTCGTTGTGTTTTCAGATTTGTTATTTTGTTTTAGCATTTGTTATTTTGTTTTCTGATTTGTTAATGTGTTTTGCGCTTCTCGGCCACCGTATAAATGTGCTCTTTGTAAACGTTTTGCAAATCCAGGACAACACACAGTTCTCTTCAACAAAAAGAACACATGGTGGAACAGAAGATCTCAGGAGTGCATTTATTTCATTCCTGCTGTAATTTCCTGACCACTTAGTTGTTGTTAAGAGAATTAAAAAATGTATATATTTCCATATTGAGCTTGGCACCCTTTTTTCTCAGCAGTATACCTGTACTTTATACACTCCATGGGTTTGTCCTATCTTGCTATTTTTTGCTCTTGTGTAAGACTGTAACACTTATGGCTCTTTTAACATGTATATACTTGAAGTGTGGTGTGTTTAAAAAACCTTTTCCTTTAGTTTTCTAAAATTGCAAGTCCAGCAATGACTCTTGTCATAACAACAGCATTTGATCTTTCAAAAATTTTAATTCTGAACAGCTTTGGAGTGTATGAGACACTTTGTGGTCATTAACAAAATAAGCAAAATAAGCAAAAAAAAAAAAAAAAAAAAAGGCAAACAAGCCTGTAAGAATCACCCTCGACTGCAGAAAATTTGGGGCAAGAGGTCCCATGCTACAAGAAATGCCTGCTTGGAGGACCAATGCCCCAAAACCTCATCCCTACCCTTCGAAAATATAAATATATAAATAAATAACTGTATATTCATACAATATTCATAGGAAATATGCAAATCTACCCACATCAACTCTTTTAACCCCTTCATTAGAATGAAATACTCAGAAGGAACCAAGAAACCTTTAAATTATCTTTTGGATGCTTCATACTAATGAATGATTTTTTTCCCTTTGGTTTGGAAACACTATCTTTTCATGATCACACTTTCCTTTTCCTCCACAGGGCTAGTAAAAATGATAAACAGGCTGAATTAATCAACAACTTTAATTGCAAGTTATCTCCGCTATGCTCTGCATGGGTGTAATTGACTACTTATTTGAACACATTTTTCTCCTGAAAGAGATGATTTAATTCATTGGGATTATATTTAAGGCATGTGTGGTACTTCAGTTAAAAAAAAAAAAATAAAACGATAAGAAAGTTGCTATTGCCAATTGCAGATTTAAGAGATACGAGTGCAGCGTTTAATGGTTATGTAAATGGAAATATAGCACTTAAAAGAAAATCTAAAATGCGATTCATCAAAGGAAGCCTGTGGGGTAATTGACTCAATTTCCTCCACCTAGTTCAAGATCATTTGTACACTTGTTTATTCTCTAAAGGAAAAAAAGGAAAAGAGTTTTAGTGTTAAGTTTTGTGGTAGAAGACAAACAAATAGTGATTTTAGAAGCTGCATCTGCAAGATTTGGACAATGAAATACATAACTTTTCATTGCTTTTAATGGCTTTTTACATTTAGTCCACATTTGCTATTATAATAAACTCTACGATTCTGGCAAGATGTTCCACTAGATTGCACACAAAAGCTTTAGTCAGGTTACAGCAGGCCACTCAAGATCTTCCACTCATCCATATCATTCTGGAGCTCTCACACTGTAGGTGTGGCATGTAAAAATGACGTGAAAATGATTTACCTTTTAGCCATTTATGTGAGATGGGACCTCAATGAATCTTGTTTGTCCCACACATCCAATAGAATTGAGATCTGCAGAATTGGGAGTCCAATAATTTTACGTGAAATTGCACGAAAATGTCACGTTCCTCAAGCCATTTCTGCGTAATCTCTACAGTGTGAATGTGTAGGAAGTATTATCATACTGAAAGAGCGCACTGCCTTTAGGGAATATTGTTGCCGTGAATAGAGTGTATATGGTCTGTTAAGGAAGGTGTTACTTGTCAAAATCAAATCCACAACAATGGCAAGATCCAAGTATTTTTAGAAGCACATTGCCCAGAGCATCACACTGCCCCCACCAGCTTGCCTTCTTTCCATAGTGCATTATGATGCCGTTTCTTCTCAGGTAAGTGACATACACTGATTATGGCTGATCAGTGTAACAGGTAAGCATTAAAATTTACTTCTTGTTGCTATTCACTTATGTTAGACCTCTGTAAGAAAAAAAGATTTACAAAGAACCTTTACAACTGTTTGTTACGTTTGTTATTTATAATGTTTAACTTTTAGTTTGTTCGGTATTTTGTTTTGAAGAACACGAGGCTGTGAAACCTCTCAGCTATTCCATGTATTTCTTAATTCCTCACCACTTCAACTTATTTACACATTCATTAGCCAAACAGTGTGTGCAAGTGATGGAATTTTATATATCTGTGCACTAGATGGTATTTGTGCTATTTGTAATTGCCTTCGTTGAGAAGTGCCTTGAGGAATGATAATAACTGAACAAAAACATAGCTGAAGTAAAAAAGAGAAAGTAAGAAATCTGTACTCAAACTGTCAAAAAGAAATATAAAGAAAGAAAGTTAACACAGAGACTCTCTCTCTCTCTCTCTCTCTCTCTCTCTCTCTTTCTCTCTCTCTCTCTCTCTCTCATACATTTCTTACATCATAAATATAACTATGTTAAAGACACATTGTTATATCTATACATCAGGACAGAAAGGTTTCTGGAGCTTGTGGTGTTTTTTTTCCCTTTCAGCAGATGGAAGTGGGCAGTCATGATGCTCAAGGCCACGTTCATTAACATCAAGTGAGCATAATGGAAATGACACATTACAAGTGCGAGTGCTGCATATTGTGGTAGTAAGATTTATTCAGAATTTAGTTATCCTTTATTTAGAATAGCAAATAATATTTCAGAAATAAGCTTGATTTACATGTTTTCATATTTTCATTTACATGTATTTTACTTTTCTGAAATATGTTATATCCAGGCAAACAGAAGTTTAAAGACATTTTACTTTTAGGTAATTAGAATCAAATACTTATCACATTAAATTTGAATTCATTTTTATTTAAATAGTACTTTTAACATTGGACATTGTCCCAAAGCAGCTGAGGTAAAGCAGTAATAAAGTTGTAATGAATGTATGTATAAAGAATGTATAAGTTTGGTGCCTATAATTGTAAGTTTATCCCTAATGAGCGTCTTTGGAAAGAAAAAACTTCCTGAGATGCTTCTCTATAAAGATGCATCAGTGAGACGTCGCCTGTGTGTGTTTTTTATTCATCTTCATGAAAAAGGAAAGTTGCTGAAGCACATATGTACTTCCAAACATGCAAGCGTTCAAGCAGCCTCGAGAAGGAGACCGTTGGGGCACTGAATTTGGGCAAACTTACAAAATTACTTCTTTCATAACTGCTTTATCTGTGTAAAGCTCCTTTGAGATGATGTCCATAGTTAGAAGCACAATACAAAGTGACCTAAAGTGTGACAGTGTGTTTGCATAGTAAACTATGATAGACTGAAATTGTATCTGTTCACAACTGGAGCCTGTTGATGCTAATCCTGAAGAGAATAAAGCAGTTACAGTCTCTGGATCAGAAGATCACAAGTTCAAATCCCAGCACCACCAAGCTGCTTCTGCTGGGCCCTTGAGCAAGGCCCTTAACCCTCAATTGCTTAGTTTAAAGACACTCTGGATAAGGGCACCTGGCAAATGCCATAAATGTAAATGTCAATGGGGAAAATAACCAAGACTGAATGATAACCACTACTATAGGTACCTTTTGTAGCTTCTTTGTACATTATATAAATATTGTATAAATAGTATATAGTTAAAACTAAATCAAATGAATGGAACATCTTTCCTAATAAACTTGGTCATGCCGTTACTAGATTGCTAGAGAGTATTAGATTGCTATATTAAAGTATTTGATTAGATTGTTATCTAGTTAATATCACTAAGATATTTCTATTTTAATATTTTACTAGGAATTTCAAATCAACATTTTTTTTAAACGAATTGCATCTGTCTGAATGGTGCCTGCATGATTGTAAGAGGAATAGTTTAGATCAGGGCACACTACAGCTATGTTCTAAATATTGCTTTGAAGAACTCCCAACCCCTCTTATGGGCCTGAGCAACACGGTTTTATGTGGTAGTCAATAATGCATGAGCTGCAGTAGGGGGAATGCTCATCCTTCATGTAATTGTAATAGAAAGTATACAAACAGGGCAAGGGCGATTCTGTATTTTAGCCCTTAGGGGAGTTCAGCCTGCAGTAAGAATGTATGATGTGAATGGAAAAGGGCACAGTGTGCATTTGTGTTGCATGTGCATTCATGTACAGTATATCATCTTTTTCTCTGTATATTACAAAATATGCAGTGGTAGCTGGTAAGGTTAGTAAAAAAAAAAAAAGATTGTTAAGAGCTCTGACATGATAGAATGCATGTGAGAGAAAGAAAGAGAGACAGAGAAATGTTTATATGAGTTTATTAGCATCTTAATTGTATAATTGATGTTAATCAACTCATCAACTGAGCATGTCTTGCATGTGTTTTTTTGCACTCACTCTATCTCTCTATTTCTCTTTTTCATTCTTGCTCTCTCTCAATCACTTCACCTCCGAGCGTTTATCATAAACAAAAAGTAGACTTCTTTTACATTTTTATATTTAAAGTTGATTCTTTTAAGTGAACAGTATTAATAGCTAATATCAAACTGTCTTATCACTGAAATATTTTTTATGTCAAAACTTTCTTGCAATGTTACATGCAACAGATGTATTTTTTTCTCAGCAGGCACAAATAACTGAACTGTATTTCAGCCTTGGGTATAATATGTTCATTTTCTCCCGCTTATCCGTAATTCGGGTCGCGGGGGCAGCAGTCTAAGCAGGCCCCCGCCTTCGACTGCTGCCCAATCCTCACAGCACCGTCCCTTACGGTCCCTCCTGCAGGTGGTGAGCCCACGGGAAGGCGGCCCCACGTCACTCCGACGTCACGGACCTTGATATTTCCCTCGTAAGGGACCTATATATAATATAATATAATATGTAGTATAGGTTATTTTTTTTACTAACTAGGTTAACTAGTGAACTAAAAAAATTTCACAAAATCACCATTATCTGACATGTTTCACTATATTGTTGTATTACTGAGTTCAAAAAGTTCTTTGCTTGTATTATTTTTTACCTAAATATTGGGACAACTAACTTTTCCAGCTATACAGTATGTGTCTCTTAACTTAGTAGCACAAACTTTGAGGCACACAATTGTATAGAAGTTTTTGGATGCAGTCACATTACATTTTCCCTTAATCTGAACTACTGTAATAGACCCAAACCTGTTCCAGCATGACAATGCCCCTGTGTAAAAAGCCAGTTCAATGAGGATCTGCTTTACATGGGTTGGAGTGGAAGATCATGAGTAGCCTGCTGTAGAGCTCTGACCTTAAATCTATTAAACACTTTTGGAAAGAACTGGAAAGTTTACTGAACTCCAGGGCTCCTCCAACTACACCAGTACATGACTTTACTAACACCCTTATGGCTAAATGATCACAAATCCTCCCAAAAGCACTCCAAAATCAACCAAGGACATGCTGTTGCAATGCACCAGTTTTAAAAATAAAAATAAAAAAGCCCAGAAAAAAAAAAACACTATTGTCATTCAGTAATTTTTTTACTTTTAAGAGTCCAATCCAGATGTTTACTGGTTAGACTTTTTTGAAAGTCTTCCATGTGGCATTCTGTTAAACTTTGCTTGAGTTGCTCTTGTGCAATTCTAGCCAAGAAATCACAACATAAAGCAGAGCAGTCTGGGACAGTATGTGGACTGTTTACTGCTGTGCATCGGTTCACACAATAGAGTTTATCATTTATGCTGTTAACATCGAGCTGCCTCATCTGCCCAAACACAATCAAATTTTGAGGTAAAAATCTGCTTTTCTGCTCTCTCTGCTCGCTCGGATTTTCTTGTTAGTAATGCTGGCAGCTTTGAGATTGTTTTCCCCAAACATTGCTCTAGGGGAAGAACAGTGTTGTATAAAACACTTTCCCTGACACTAATTGAAAACCCTACAATGAATAGATTTGTGCAGGTGTGTTCTAGATGTGTTTGCATCTCAAGTTGCATCTCGGGTTATTGGCGATATTAATGGCGAATACACTGTCTAAATTGGTTACTGTGTAAATCCCGGGCTAGGCTGCAAGCCCTCACTCTGTGAAATGAAGTCCTTTATGAATGATACAAATATACCATGGATGCATGCATTGCCATGGTTTATACCCCAATCGTATTTGGCACAACATTTAATAAAAAACTAGTGGATATGAAGGCCAAGGCTGCTAAAAATGTGGCAGTCAAGTGAACTTCATTTTCCAAATACATCTACTTGTTTTCTTTCATACATATATTTAACAGGTAAAATGAAATTAGAAATTACTCACCACACACTTTTACATCTCAAATATTAGAACAGTACGCTATTCGCTATTCGTCCACTGCAAATGATCCAAAATGCAGCTGCATGACTTGTATTCAATCTGCCTAAGTTCTCCCACACCACCCAAGTGCTGCGCACCCTCTACTGGCTTACAGTAGCTGCATGTATCAGATTCAAAACACTGATGCTTGCCTACAAGGCCAAAAATGGACCAGCACCATCTTACCTTGGAAACCTCATCACACATTGCACTGCACCACGCTGTCTGAGATCCTCCAGCACTGCTCGACTGGTACCACCTTCTCTCAGAATGAGAGGTAACTATACTTCAAGGCTCTTCTCTGTTTTGGCACCGAGGTAGTGGAATGAACTTCCCCTAGATGTCCAAACAGCAGAGTCCCTGACTATCTTTAAGCAATGGTTGAAGACCTACCTTTTCCTGAAACACTTAAATTAGCACTTTCCAAGTTTGCTTTGTAAAAATCAAGAGTTGTAGTCTGATTTAAGTTTGTTCTACCAATAGGCGGAAAGATAGTGGAGCTCATTAGATCTTTCCACCAATAGGAGTGAAGACAGTAGAGTGCACTTAAACCTTCAGCCTATGGGAGTGAAGACAGTAGCATGCATGTGATCCTTTTTCTGATTGGAGGAAAGAGAGTACAGTAAATGTGATCCTACTTCCAACTGGAGGAAAGACTCACTTGATCCATCAACCAATGGGAGGAAAGACAGTGGAGCTCACTTGATCCTTTAACCAATGGGAGGAAAGACTGTGGAGTGAATTTGATTCCTCTACAAATAGAAGAAAAGACAAACAGCATGTAATCCTTCTACCAATGGGAAAGAAGACAATAGCATGCATGTGATCCTTTCACCAATAAAAGTAAAGACGGTAGAGTGCATGTGATCCATCTCCTGATTTGCTGTCAAAATGTGGAATGTTGCCTAGGCAACCAGTAGTAGGAACGCCTACTGGAAACTTGATAGTACAAAGCTTGGTGACTTGCGGTTTATTTCTAGTTGGAAATTGACGGAAGGTTTGAATAAGTCAGACTCGACCTACTTTCAATCTGTACAATATGTGTACAGACATTTAAAGAAATAAAGACGTTCTTATTTAAATTTACATAATTGAAGAACAAATGTAAGGAATTGGAAAATTATGATAATCCATGGATAACTGAGAATAACAGCAAAGAAATAACTAGCAAATGTTGGCTTTATGAAGTCTGTTTTGCTCCCATTCTCCCTTCTCTCCTTTGTTCATCTGCATTTTAAATATTTATGGCCATAATCTAATTTGTACCTCTGATGATTCGGAGCCATTGTTTAATCATTACATCTGATGTTACATTTACAAAACAATTTTGGCATTTGGCAGACACCCTCATCCAGAGTGACTTCTCAGGGCCCAGCAATAGAATAGCCTTTATTTATCACATATACATTACAGCACAGGGAAATTATTTTCTACCCATATCCCAGCTTGCTCTGAAATGATGCAGTGTGCCTGGAGCACAGAGGGTTGAGCGCCCAAGAATGGCAGCTTAGTGATACTAGAGCTTGAACCCCCGATCTTCAGATCAGTATCACAGCACCTTAATCACTGAGCTACCACTCCAAGAGTAAGAGCTTAGTGAGGTTGGGATTTAAACTCATGACCTTCTGCTCCAAAGTCCAATGCCTTAACCACTAAGCTACCACTCCATTATGTTATTTGCTTACACAAGATCATTATTGGGGGAGACTATTGGGGTACACAACTTTTCCAGCAATATGTTTTTCTTCCTGAACAATTGTATGTGAGGTCTTTGGATGCGATAGCATTTAATTTGAAAAGATCTTGAACTGGGAGACCTACAGTAAATCTGTTCCAGCATGGCAATGCCCCTATGGACAAAGCCAGCTTCTTGAAGATATGGTGTACATGGTTTGGAATTGGAACATCTTGAGTGGTCTGGCCTCAATCATATTGAACGAGTTTGGAATAAATTAGGGAAACATTGATTTCCTCTTCATTCTACATCAGTACCCTAAATCTAGAAAAGAAAAGAAAAAAATCCAGAATAGTGGAGGATAAATGTGGAATGGGAAGTTAAAAAAGATGACATATGAATTAATCGGTTTGTTCCAAACATCTGTGCATATATTTTTCTAGACATAGTCTAGTACATAGAATATTTTTTCCTTCCTTTCTCTATCTTAACATTCTTCCTTCCTGATTTGGATTCAAAGAACCTAGCAGCCCTAACAATATTTTTAGCATTCACTTGCCTCATATTTTCCTGCAACCTCTTTGACTCCTTTTATTCATACCTCCTTTCTTCCATCACTTTTTATAATGTTCATTCTTTACCTGCTTCTATTTTGTGTCATTTTCTCTTTAGCTTCTTCTGACCGGTCGCCTCTCGTTTTTTGCTCTTCTGCTCATCCTGCTGGTGTTTTTTTTTACTCCCCTCATTTTGTTTGATCTTCTCTCATTCACCTCATCTTTCAAACCTTTCTTAGGATCTCTTTTCATTTTGCCATAACCCATCTACCTCATGTGTATCAGCCTCCACAGATCTCCCTAATCTTGGCATATTTTTCCACCAGTGCATCTCTTCAACACTGTCTTCTTTTATTTCCTTTTCTCGCAGCTTGCGTTTAAATAATAGAAATCTGCCCTATATTTGTCAGATGGTTTTATATTTATTAACTTTTTGAATACATTCCAGTCGTTGGAAGCCAGAGCCAGGAGGCTTGTAAACAACGCAGTGGCATCTGGAGTCCCACTTTTCAGATCTACATTCAAGTCATTATAAAAGCTGTTCAGCATGACATGTCCTCAGGCAATGTTCCTGACCACTGCTTATTGAATTTATGAACTGGGTCACATTTCAGAAAAGAAGAAGACCAGGACTGGGATCTCATTGTTTTCGTTCAGAAAATTATCTCGACAATACTGAAAGAGTTAAATGAATGGTGTCTCCATCACCTTTAATTTCCATGAGACAAGGTTCCAGAAGGACAACCCTTCTACCAATTTTGGTTTTATGACAGAGTGGCTAGACAGAATCCTCTCCTCAGTGCAAAACCCATGGAAGCCTGCTGAGGGAATCGCAATTAATCTCATGATTGTCATTAGTATGAAGATGAAGAAGTTATGCAGAGGAGCACAGTCATGAATGAACATGAAGTAGAGTAGTGTGCTCAGAACACAGCCCTGTGGGATGCCGGTGTTTAGAATAAGGGTTGAGGATACCTGTTTGTGCAAAACAAAATCATTCAGGCATTCTGCAGGTGAATGCTTAGGCACTGGTATGATGGTTGTAGTCTTCAGGCATGGAGGAACCATGGCTTGGGCCAGTGACAGGTTGTCATTGAGTATATGTGCCAGTTGTCCAGTGCTTGCTCTGAGAACACGTACCAGTATGGCATCTGGACCGGCTGCCTTGCATGCATCCACTCTGCTAAATGCTGAATAGACCGTTCGTTGTTCAGTGACAATGGACTGTGAGCAGTAGAAGATTCAGCGATTATGGTGAAATGTCCTATGCCTTGATCAAAACAAGCAAAAAAGGTGATTGTGTTCAGAAGGCACCATTGGTTGGTGGAGATCAAGGTGTTGGTGTTGGTGTGTTTATAGTCTGTGATGGTCTGGATGCCTTTCCACATGCGTCTGTGGTCTTCTTTGTGGAGTATGTGTGTTTGGCTCTCCTAATACCCTTTTAAGGTTGGCCCTGGCTCTGTTGTAGTTCTCTGCGTTGCCAGATTTAAAAGCATCTCTTGCTTTCAACAGGAGACGGATCTCAGAGTTCATCTGCGGCTTCTGATTAGGAAAGCATTTCACGTGTTTGACGGTCATAGTCAATGCACGTGTTGATATGGTCCAAAACCAATATGGAGTCTTCTTGCAAATGTATGTCTATTATTATTGAAACCAAAATATACTTGTAAATGGTTTAAAGTAATTATAGTGTTTTAAATTACATAAATCATCAGGAGACCAAACTGAACTTTTGCTATGTTTCCACATGGGCGGTTTTAATTGCTGGATGTGCGCATCATTGCTTGATTTGAGTCTTGCTACATCAGTAAAACAAATGTTTAGCGAAAAAAAATAAATAAAATTTTTTTTATCTCAGTATAAAAAAGACATCGTGAATAAATTTGTGTTGCGTTGGTTTAATTTCACCTCTTTCAGATGAATTTATTTATATTTGTAAAAAAAAAAAAAA
>JAAIIK010000009.1:3090853-3108173 GCA_014706435.1 Silurus glanis
CTCTCACCTTCCAGAATCTTGTTAAACAATCTGGTTAAAAACTCCACTGCCATCTCTCCTAAACATCTCCACGCTTCTACCGGTATGTCATCTGGTCCAACCGACTTTCCATTCTTCATCCTCTTAATCGCTGCTCTCACTTCCTCCTTACTAATCCTATCTACATCCTGCTTCACCAACTCCACATCCTCCAACCTTCTCTCTCTCTGATTTTCCTCATTCATCAGCTGCTCAAAATACTCCCTCCATCTTCTCAACACACTCTCTCCTCACTAGTCAAATAGAATATGAATTTATGATATATGCAAATCATTGCATTGTGTTTTTATTTACATTTAAGACACTGTCCCAACATTTTCAGAATTGGGATTAAATATATAAAACTGTAGAATTGTAGAATCTGTAGATGGATTCTGGGACGTTTAGAGAACTATGGAATGAATGTGCTGCCAAATTATTTCAATAAAATGTATTCAAATTCTCCATCTGAGTCAGGAACAATCATAAATATGTTGAATAACCCTGAATAAAGGGTAAAAACTGACCCGTGGCTGGGACTAAATAAATAATCGTTTGCTATTAAAGCAACCCAGCATGGCTAGCCACACATAAGCCAGTGTGTGGCCAAATTAACCAGCATGTGTTCTGTTATATATTGACCCGGCACTGGGTTACAGAAACAACTCAAATTGGGTTACATTTAACCCGGCCTTTTATATTGTGTACAGACAGTCTGGGCCCTGCTGTGCGATGCCCCTTTATAAGAAGCATCTCCTTCTCATTAGAGGTGTGCCACTACAGGAAGCCTGTCCGGCTCATACCTAAGCATCACCTTGCATTTTCTGCAGATTCTGCACACAGTCTCCCAGTGGCTTGAGTGCATTGGTCATCACTGAGGCACCTTTCAAGGCAGTCCTAAGGTAAGTCCGTTCCCTCATGACATTGCTTGTACATATCCCTGTCATTAAAATCCATTCAAGAAGAATTAAGGGAATGATGCATGATGGTGGTAATTTTAGCAAAAATAGTGTCATATATTAAAGTGAACCTTTGTTGAAAGATCTCAGCGTGTGTGTGAGTGCGTTAGTGTGCACAAGGTGGAATCAAGGTGTTACACACAACCCCTGCTGGTGATGTCCAAAAAAAACAACTATATACAGGGTGGGTGAAATTTAACTAGGCATTAAAAATTGGTAATAAAGTCCATATTTCTAATAGAAATTTATTTAAACAAATTGTACATGTACTTTATAATATAGGAAAATAAAAGTAAATCTTTACATTTCAGCGTATTACTGAGAACCTCCTGAATCCGTTCTATGCCTGCAAGTCCTCCAGTGTGCGAGACTTTGTACTGTACAAGTATCCTTTGCTGTTTGGAGTACATTCATGAGGTTCTGGAAAATGCCAGTCTAATCACGGACGCACAGTGAGAGCAAAATAGGGTGGTGAATAATCCAGCTTGAAAATAAGGTCGCCAAATTCTACAGCCATTAAATATTGCCTAGTTAATTTTCACTCACCCTGTACATATTGTATGTTCCGACACAACGAAATGTCAAAGCCGGGAAAGCAATTCTGTGAAAAAAGCACTGATTGGGAAAATTGGAGTCAATCAGCACTGAAACCATTGTTTCATATTATATATATGCGAAGTGGTTGATGATCTGAATGTTTAGAAGTAAAATCCTTTCAGGAACTCGAGCTGAGTCTTAACGCTTTGGGGAACGCGACTGCGTTGTCCATGCTCTTAGTAATGAGTCTAATCAGTCAAAATTAAAGACAGGCTGTCACCGGCGGGGTGACGTCACAACCAGGGAGTATAAAGCGCACCTGGAGAGAAGACTGCTTCAGCTACTGTTTTGTTCATGAAGCGCTCTGTGTGAAATTTAAAGTTTGTCAAAAAATGAAGGCATTTAAGAAATCCAAGCACACGTTTCGGCCGTGTGCTTCTCCCTGTCCTCGCTTCCTTTCGGGAAGGGATACACACAGCGTGTGTGTGGCTTGTTTGGGGGCGGAGCATGTAATTTCGAGAGAGAGCAGGGTGATGACCCTCAAGCAGGTCGTGTCTCAGATCAGATCCGAGGATTGGTTTGTCACAGTAGATCTAAAGGATGCATACTTTCACGTACCCATCCTCCCTTCTCACAGGAAGTTCCTGAGTTTTGCTTTTGGGGTCAAAGCATTCCAATATATGGTTCTTCTATTCGGCCTTGCCCTATCACCACGGACCTTCACGAAATGTGTCGATGCAGCTCTGGCTCCCCTGAGACCTCAGGGCATCCGTATCCAATCCAATCTGTATCCAATTATATCAACAATTGGTTGATATTAGCTCAATCAGAGCAGTTAGCGGTCTGGCATCGAGATGTCGTTCTCGCTCACATCAAGGAGCTGGGGTTTCGGCTGAATACCGGGAAGAGTGTGCTTTCTCTGTCACAGAGAACCACCTATCTCTGTGTCATTTGGCATTTGGCGACTATGCGCACGCAGTTTTCCCCTGCCCGCATAGCATCCATCCTCACGCCGGTCAGGAAGGTCAGAGAAGGGCAGTCACTCACTGTCAAGCAGATCCAGAGACTGCTCAGGCTCATGGCAACAGCGTCCAGTGTCATTTCACTTGGCCTCCTGTACATGAGACCCCTTTAGTGGTGGCTCAGAGCCCGGGGGTTCTCTCAGAATGGCAATCCCCCTCCACACGATCAAGGTCACACAGCGATGCCTACGTGCCTTAGATGCGTGGAGAGATCCTGGGCTTCTACTCCAAGGCGCGGTGCTGGGAGTTCCCGGTCGTCGAATTGTGCTTACGACGGAAGCATCCTTCATGGGATGGGAGCAGTCATGAGTGGCCGCTCTGCACAAGATCTATGGGACGACACCTCATTGTTCTCAAATATCTGTCCACCATACGAGTCCTGGAGAAAGTCGGAACAACTTTTCATCTGCTATGGCCCTCCAAGGAGAGGCCTTCCTGCTCATAAGCAGAAGGTGGGTTATTGACGCTATCGCATCTTTTTACGGGTCCTCTGGTCTCCCCGCTCCATTCGGGGTCAGAGCTCACTTGACTCGGAGTGTGGCAGCCTCTAAGGTTTGGTCTTCTGGAGCATCCCTACAAGACCTCTGTGACGCTGCGGGGTGGTCCACCCCGCTCACCTTCACCAGGTTTTACAACCATGACCTCTGTGCCACTCCTGGCACCTCTGTCCTTTGACTCAGTTGTGCTCATTCACACTAGTCAGGGACTGGTCGGAGTGGTGTTATTGGACTCTCGTTCCCAAAGCGTTCCGACGCAGCTCGAGTTCCTGAAAAGGAACAGCTCTAGGTTACATATGTAACCCTAGTTCCCTAAGGGAACGAGACGCTGTGTCTCTAGCCACACCTCCGGCACCCTTTCAGCGCTTCTTTCACGGTTACAGAAGCTGAAGCAGTCTTCTTTCCAGGTGCGCTTTATACTCCCTGGTCGTGACGTCAGCCTATCATCAATTTTGACTAATTAGACTCATTACTCAGAGCATGGACAATGCAGTCACGTTCCCCAAAGCGTTCCGACGCAGCGTCTCGTTCCCTCAGGGAACTAGGGTTACATACTTAACCTAGAGACGTTCTCTCACACTATGTAAAGGATGTCTATGAAATGATGTTTCTATCTATAATGAAAATAAAGGTTTGCTTCCTACACATTTTTAAGGTTAAGTCACAAAGTCTCAAACACATTGACCTCAAAGCATATATTTCTTTAATAATATATTCTACACTGTATGAGCTAAGTGGTATAAACCCACATGCATGTTGAGAGTCAGATAAACACTCTGCCAAATAATACCTGTGGCAGACCATATGTCATTTTTTTTAAGGAGTAATACATAAAAGTGTATTAACTAAAATTACAGACTTTGAAGCGTAAATTTTTTATTACCTCTTGTGTATCACTGCAGGAGTTTATTGTATTTCCTGCAAGACATCAATTTATCCCAACATTACTATGTGAGAAATGAGGAGAAACTAAAAAGATTGCTTCACTTCACATTTGAAAGCATTTTCATTTCATTTTTCAATGGTGTTAGATTTAAACAATAGATTAGACGTAATCATCAGTCTCCCTGCTAAGTTGACGCTGGATCAGAAGGGAAATTGGTAAAAATGTAAGACAGGTTATTTAATTTTATTGTACACAGTCAGATTAAAATGGGAGAGAGAAAGTTGGATGGTGTGGAGATGGTAAAGCAGGAAGTGGATATGATTAGTAAGGAGGAATTAAAAGGATGAAGATTGGAAAGTTGGTTGGACCAAATGATATACCAGTAGAAGCATTGAGATGTTTAGGAGAGATGGCAGTGGAGTTTTAAATCAGATTGTTTAACAAGTTTTTGGAAGGTTAGAGGATGCCTGAGGAATGGAGAAGGAGTGTGCTGGTACCGATCTTTAAGAATAAGGGAGATGTGAAGACCTGCAGTAACTACTGGAGAATAAAGCTGATCAGTCACACCATGAAGTTATGGGAAAGAGTAGTGGAAGCCAGGCTGAGAGAAGAGGTGACCATCTGTGAGCAACAGTATAATTTCATGCAGAGGAAGAGCACCACAGACGCATTATTTGCTTTGAGAATGTTGATGGAGAAGTATAGAGAAGATCAGAAAGAGTTGCACTGTGTGTTTGTGGATTTAGAGAAAGCGTACGACAGGGTGCCGAGAGAGGAGTTGTGGTATTGTATGAGGAAGTCAGGTGTGTCAGAAAAGTATGTGAGGGTGGTGCAGGACATGTATAAAGACAGTGTGACAGCAGTGAAGTGTGCAGTAGAAACGACAGACTGGTCTAAGGTGGAGGTTGGACTGCATCAAGAATCGGCTCTGAGCTCTTTCCTGTTTGCAGTGGTAATGGACATGTTAACAGACGAGGTCAGACAGGAGTTTTTGTAGACTATGCTGTTTGAGGTCTGTACATCTATCTTATTCTTAAAAATCGGTACCAGCACACTTCTCTATTCCTCAGGCATCCATCCTCTCACCTTCCAAAATTTTGTTAAACTATCGGGCTAAAAACTCCACTGCCATCTCTCTTAAACATCTCCACTATTTTACTGTTATGTCATCTGGTCCAACTGACTTTCCACTCTTCGTCCTCTTAATCGGTGCTCTCACTTCCTCCTTACTAATCCTATCCACTTCCTTCCTATCTTCACATCATCCAACCTTCTTTCTCTCTCATTTTTCTCATTCATCAGCTGCTCAAAATACTCCCTCCACCTTCTCAACACACTCTCCTCCCTAGTCAACACATTTCTATCTCTAACTTGTAGCACATCCTTCCCAGCTCGGACCCTCTGCCTGGCCAATCGGTACAAATCCTTTTCTCCTTCCTTGGTGTCCAACTTCTCATACATATATGCCTTTTCCTTCGCTTTTGCCACATCACTCTTCACCTGCTGCCACATCTCCTTGTACTCCTGCATACGTTTCTCATCTATATGTTGCTTTCAATTCTGTTTTGCCAACCTCTTTCTCCTTATGCTCTCCTGCACTTCCTCATTCCACCACCACATCTCTTAATTAAAACTTAATTAACTTAATTAGCTTCATTTTACACTAAATTATACATTCCAACTTTATAGTGGTCAGTATGCGGCGCTCTCAACGCTGCAGCCCGGGTTCGATCCCCGGTCAGGGAACCAACCCCAACCATTAGGGTTGCACAAACCTTAGTGCCGGTCCCAAGCCCGGATAAATGGGGAGGGTTGCGTTAGGAAGGGCATCCAGCGTAAAAACATGTGCCAAATCAAACATGCGGATGATCCGCTGTGGCGACCCCTAATGGGAGAAGCCGAAAGAACGTTTTATACATTCCAACCTTATAACCTCCTTATATCTGATATGCTGCTTTGGCCAGTGTCCATTGTTAAAAGCGCTATACAAAAAAAATGAATTGAAATGAATTGACTAAGATCAGAAACATATCCAGATTCAGACTTTACAGTTCCATTTTTAACCAGCAATTACCTTTTCACTCTTTCCTGATTAGTTCACGGCTAAAAAATGACAGTACAAAGTGTATTGTTTCACAGTAACGGAAGTGCTACTGATTCAGAAGAGATAAGATGTTGTTTATGTTAGTTGTTTCTAAATCAGACCAGAGAGTGTTAATATAATAAAATATATATTTAAAAGTATATGAAAACAATACCTGGATCTGGAAAAAAAAAAAAAAAGAAGCTCTAAAGCTTTTCTATGGTCTGATAAATTACTCTCAGAAAATATTACATGTGAGCTGATATCTTTGATATGATTCACATGTCTGCTGCCGTATTTTTGTCAAGGGCTCTGAAATACTTTGCTCAGATCACTGAATCTCTGCTGTAGGTCAGGATTATTGGCAGAAACACTGATTTTCAGCACCTGTTTGAGATTCATGATCATAAGCACTTGTGTATATACTGTACATTGTTCACAGTACTGTCAAATGTTTACTGAAGGTCATTTCGATTGCATGTTATGTTGCTTGCGTTATAGTTTCTTTTTTACTTTGGTGATTTGTTTCTGTGTTCGCATGATTCTGCTTCTTTGTCAACATTATTTTCAAACTACAAGACATAATTTGGGCCTCAGCATTTTCACAGTACAGGTTTTGAGCAGGGTGCGTAAGCCTAATTTTGCCTCCAGCAAGTGCTCCTGTCTGAGCCCTAGTGAACTGTCAAGAGTCTAGACCTTTAATGAGAGAGACAGATGAGAGAGCCATCAGATAAATTATTTCAAACATGTGCAGCATTTGATCCAGGTCTGATAACTTGTGATTGACACGGGCCCTTGTATTCAGCTGACAACAACTTCGCGGGTTTGAATGCCTGTTACACCATCAAGTTCCTGGTGCCAGTTTAAAACAGCATTCAGTTGTCACAACCGATTTGTTGCGGGATCATTGTGAATGACAGCTATATTCATTAAAGTTCCTGTCAACTTGTCTTTCTAACTAATTATTAGTTTTCTATCTGAGCACAAAATTGAGCCATCAAACTTTTTTACAATGTGTGTTTGACAGAGTCTAAGCTCAAAGTCTCCGAACGGTGAAGCCTCTGCACAAATTCATCATTGTCAAAGCCAGTGGTGTATAAAAGCGTCTCTGCTAATGCTGACATCAGGGCTTCTTGTGTCTTGCTTATGAATATAATTTGTATTGGAAAGGCCAGCAATAGCACACTAATGAGCGTCAACCAATGGATTCCCTGATTCTTTATTAATCTCACCTTTGCTATAGTCAAATGGATCATCCGTCTCCATACTACATCCTCTATATCTGCCTCTTTCAAATCAACAGCCTGCATGTCTTTCCTTACCACATCCATAAACCTCCTCCTTGGCCTTCCTCTTTTCCTCCTTCCTGGCAATGCAGCATGAATGCAATAGCATTAAATTCACACTGCGTGATGATTCTTCAGTGCTACACGAGTCATCTTATTTAAATCAAGTTAAATGAAACTGTTTGAATGACTTAGGAACAATTTTAGTCTGTGTACTATAATGTATTCATTTACTCAGCAAGTCAGTCATTCAGTAATTTAATCATTCAGATAGTTAGTCAGTCAGTCTTTCTATTTTTGCCGATCAATTTATTTTATTTTTTTATAAAATGAGCCATGCTCTCTGGATTATAATATTTTCCCCATTATAAATCTTGTCACTGACTAATCGTGAGTACTTGTATGCAAAAGAGAGCAGTTTGCCGCAGTTTTACAAAGGTTGGCTTCACTCTCAGGAAAAAGCCAATGCCAGCTTTCACCCTCAGTGGTCATTTACATTTACAGCATTTAGCAGACACCTTTATCCAGAGCGATGTACAAAAGTGATTTTAAGTCTCCATCAATGAATAAATTGGTTCACGAGATTACTGACTTAGAGTACCATCAGCCTAAACTCTGTTCAGAGGATTTAAAGCTAACTTTTTTGTGATAATAAGCAGAAGTGTCATGCGATATTTGAAAGCTAGCTTACTGACCAATACAACTGGGATGAATATCCAAAAGATTGCTGGTGCGACAGCCCCAATGGAAGCCATTCTGCCTACGTTTGATGTCGATTAAACCATAAATAGTTAGTATAGGCTTGATGGAAACATAGGAAAGGTCAAAATGGGAATGAATGCCTCTTTATTTATTTGCTTGTAAGACCTGTTTGACATCAGTGGCAGAGAATGCAGCCTCTGGCTATGTCTCTGCACAGGTACAACTAAGGAATAAGTTAGTGGGGTGTTTACTTTGAGCTGGACACAGACATAAGATAAGATAAAGCGAAGTGTCAGAAAGAAATGAATGAAAGGCAGTGACACTGTAGACGTTTGTATGGTTCTGGTTTGGTTTTCTAAGACAAGGTCAAATGATGAAAACAGTGCAGGAAGGATGGGGAACTACAAAATGGCTTGTAAATATGGTGGAGTCTATTATAGACATATTTATTGTAATCCTGATAAGCAGCAATTTTCGTGAATGCCCTTTGTTTTAAGTCTGTAAGCGTGTCATGCCTCTTCCGAATAACAGGAAGAAAAAAAAAAACAGAAATGCTGCACTTGCCCTTCACCAGTAATTTCTTTTTCAAACCACACAAAATGTCCCTGCTTGTAATTTGTACTGTAATTAGACAAACAGTACTGTAATTAAGCATTGGGTCAAACCAGTGGATTTTTTTTTTTGTAAGAGCCATGTGTGTTTTTGAGACAATTTGAAAGCAATTGCATGGGAAATCAGTAGACTATTTGACTGGAAATTCATCCCACAGCTAAGGAAATGTACACTTTTCAGACAAAAGTATTGGGACACCTAACATCTCCAGATATATGTGTTCAATTCCCTTAACTGTTACCACACAATTGTATAGGATGTGGATGTGGTAGCACAAAGGTATATTTTTCCTTCACTTGACCTAGGAACCCAATCTTGGTCCAGCATGACGATGCTCCTCTGCACAAAGCGAGCTTCATAAACATATGGTTTACATATGATCTAGAGAGCTATAGAGCTCTGACCTTAACCCCACTGAACACATTTGGAATGAATTGGACGCTGACTGCACTCCAGGTCTTCCCACCTCACCTACATCAGTACCTGATGCTTTCTTAATGCCATTGTGGCTGAAAGAGCACAAATCTCCACAAGCACACTCCAGAATCTAGTAGTTAATCTTCCCAGAAGAATAGAGGTGATGATAACACAGCAAATATAGACTAAATGTGGAATGAGATGTTTAAAAGGTAACTACAAAATGTATGGTCAAGGGTGTCCACAAACTTTTGTATATATAGTGTCTTTTTAATGACAGAAAATAACGTTGTTGTTTTTTTTTCTTTCGTAAAATTATAACTACAAGCTTTAGTGTGATAACAGCAGAAAAGTGTACACCAGTTTAAAGAAACCTTTTTATAGTTGAACCGTCCTTCTCCTAACAGATATCCAAACCCTAATAAAGGGGGGAAAAGCGAAACTTGTCTGTAATAGAGAGAAAAAAAAAGAATGAGAAATGAGAGAAAGCTGCACACTGTTGCACAGTGGTGTCAAGGGGGTGTTAGTGAGATGCAGAGTTAATGGGATGAAGCATGTGTGTGAGTGTGTGCTACTCTGCTGCGACTGTGTGAGTGCGTGTATCCGCATGTGATATTGCGGGAGGCTAAATAGCTCCACTGGGGATCGAGTGAGAGTGGAAACATAAGGACAAACCGAAGAGAGGTTTGGCTAATGAAGAGACCAAGATGAGATAGCTTAGAGCTGTTCAGGATTTTATCTCATGCTATAAAGTGACTGTGAGATGGTAATGGGATAATGTGTGTGCAGCAGATGCATAATGTTTTATTTATTTTTTTATTTTTTTCTCCCTCCCTTGATTTGACATACATGCATTTGCTTTGCCATATGGTCCAAGCAGTGCTAAGTTGTTTGCTTTTGATGCCTTCTTACTAATACTAATAATCCAAGAATTAGCTTTGAGCTCATTATTTTTTGGCTGACTTTCTCTTCTTTTCGCTTCTGTAAGGACATATGTCCACTCTAATGTTTGATCATCTTGTATGTCAGCAGGTTTATGTGGGCTACCCCAGGAAATATATAAACCCTGATGGAAATGTATAGAATATTATTTTCTATGGAAAATACTGAAAAGGAGATTTAAATATATAAGCAATTTTCTGTCAATAAAGTAAAGATATACTAGGTGGTATCAAAACGTTTTGAGACTAGCTCTGTTTACAAGAAGGTACTATATTTATCTACGTTTGCACACTATCATCTCCAAAATTGTCCCATTGCACAGCAATGCATGGCTCCCAGCATCCCAGCGCAACTTTTGAAATATGTCCTGGAAGTCTTCTTTTTCTTCTGCGATTCTCGCTGGATCTCCACAATGAAGTCAAAACGACGACCTTCACCTGGATCATCGACTAGAAAGAGTTCTCAAAGTCCACAGGATGCAAATCTGGTGAGTAGGATGGGTGCAGAAATGAGATCATGTGGATTGTTCTCTGACGATCATCATGCACAAGTTGCCGATTGGTTGTGACATTTTTGGGGGTTGAGATCATTGAATGTCTTCCTGATCTCTTGTCATCTGGCAGTGATGTTCTTCCACTTTGAAGAGCGCGTGCCACTTAAACACCTCGAACGACTCATTGCAGCAACGCCGTATGTCAAACAAAGGTCATGTCAGAATTTAACGTTTGCGTAATGCACATGGTTAGAATAACACAGTTGTTGCAGACATCTGCAAACCTTCTATGATGTGTATCTTTCATCTTTGCATATCTGGATCCGGATATTTGTGCCCATTTTGTCTTGGCAAAATTGTGTAAGATCTGTCAGATTACATGTCCATTTGTAAAGAGAGATTTTCAAACTATTTTACAGATTGACAATCACAACTTAATTTTGCAAAAGTTGTTTCTTTTCATGTCGACACAACAGATGTTATTTGTGGTCTCAACGTAAAAACCCGTTTTCTCACAAAATAATTGTAGCGTGAGAAAATCCTGCATCTTGGAAGTTGTCAATCACTGACAGACACAGAGCGATTTCAGTTTGAGTGAGTCCCTGATCATCCATGATGCTGAGTTTAGAACATGCTCCTATGCTGAATACAAATAAAAATATAAAAATTAAGTACTGCTCACGAGGAATCACAAAAAAATTGTCGTGATAACGAGAAAACTTTCAGAGATCATAAGAAAATGAAATCTCAAAAAATCAAGAAAGAAAAAAAAATTATAATTTATGGCCTCTTAGGACGTCCGTAGAATTGAGCTCTGGAATTTGATTGAGCAGTTTTTAAGACATTCAGGTTCACGCTCAGGAAACACTTTAGTTCAGTGTTGGCAGTTTGCTTAGGGTGAAGTTCCACTCATTTTTAAAGTACACTTTCTTGCAGATTGGCACAAGATTTCTTTCATGGCTGACCTGTATAGCTGACTCCATCCACCTCGGACTCAACTCTGTCTATTTTTCCAGACCCTGCTGATAAAAAGCAGCCCCACATAACAATTCTACTACCAGCATGCTGTTCTCAGATGATGAGAAATGTTGAGTTTCTGCCAAGTTTAACACTTTACACCATGGCCAAAATGTTGAATTTTGGTCTCCTCAACCAATTTCCATCTGTCTCCAACAAGCACATAAATGCATTTCTTCTCAGCTGAGCCATGGCTCTCATTAGCTCTATCAGAAATACCAATTGCATTTTGGCTGCTTTTCTGACTAATGCCTAATAGCCTTCTCTAGGCAGAGTCACCATTGTACCAAATCCATTCCATTTTTTAAATAATGGATTTAATGGTGCACAATGGGATGGTTGATGCTGAGATCATTTTGTACTAGCCAAACCATGTTGATACATTTCCAAAGCTCTGTCACAAACGTGTTTCGACAGCTTTTTGGTCTACAAGATGTAACTATGATTTCGAACTTATTTTGGTGCCTTGCAGGTACAGGTGTTTTCTTTTAACAAAGATCATGTCATTCTTTAATTGCACATGGGGGACTCTAATTGTTGGACCTTTTATGGCAACTTGTTGTACCATAACTAACACTGAGGCACTTTCACAACACTTTAGGTGAATACATATGTAGCTATTTTTTATTTGTAACGTCTACTATAGGATTTTTCTTCTCACTTCATTATTTTTGCTGTTTTGTGTAGATCCACGGCATATAATTGCAAAGACTTTTATTTAATCTTAGAGAAGAAATGTGGAAAAAAAGTGTGAAAATAGTGTCATTATTAAGAAACAGTTCTAGGTTGTGAACGATGATGAGCAGTCAGCCCGGTAAGAAGCAGCTGAAGTGCAGTCTCCCAAGGCAAAACCTTCGTATCTTCTATAACACACTTTACAATAGACTACAAATAAATTCACACACACTCAAAGTATTCCCTGTTGAGATTGCTGTTGTTATTACTACTGCTGAGTGTTCTACACCTATAAACTCCCATTTCAGTGAACCTGTTTGTGATAGTTTTTTAAAATAGAACTAAAAGATTCACCAGGCATTTACAGGAAGACAGACTAGGACAGTCTCTGAACCCTAACATGAGCAAGATTAACTTGGACATTGATGCTCCAGAGCTGAACCTCGAAAAGCAGTCAAAATGGGTGGTTTAAATAACAAGCAATGCTGCACCCGGCTTGATTATAAGAGGAATTACTGATAAGGGCTGTGTGTAAGAGAAAATGTTTTATCTTTTTTTTTTTTTTTTAGAATCAGCCTTATTTAAAAAAACATGAACGCAAATATCCTGCCTGGAATTTTTTGTGTTTATACCAAAAATCACATTCTTTATTCTATATAAAAGGTTTCAGTTGGTAGCTTGGTTACAGTTCTCATGCACATTTGCTAAATTCTCAAATGTAAGTTAAAGCCCAGGTTTTCTCATATTTATTACATCATTGTTAAGAGAACGAGAGCTGTGATTGGTTGAAGTGCATAGGGATCAACATTACAGCAACAACATCTCAGAACGATGTAAACAGATATATGTACAATTTAAATCACAGGAATTGCTGGATTTACTGGTTTGAGATGCATGTAATTCAAATCTAATCCCACATGCGAACAATTTCCAAATATCATACATCATTCAAAATGTACAATCAACAAGAAATGTCACTGCGTTTTCCATTTCTCGTGTTGTTTACACAAAATTTTTGCAGATTGCTTGCACTCTTATTTTGCACTTTTATGTAGTGTCTAGTTATTTTTGTGTTCTTGCATTACATTGTGTTAATCTGTGTTGTTTTATGTATCACCTTGTTGCTGGGGAAAAAATTCATTCCACTGTGTACTGTACTCCTTACATGATGTTGTCATCTTCATCTTTAAAAAGAAATAGCATATTAAATGAGTAAGGACCTGAAATACAGCTGGAGTGTGAGCTAGCAGAAAAGAAATTTAATATTTTTATATAATAATCTGAGATACAGCTTCTCAAGGATGAGCTTTCAAGTGCCACGGTAAAAATAAATTGAAGGCTTATTCAACCTATTATATAACTACTCTAGGCTTCATTCGAAATAATGCAAAGTTTCAGACTCTGTCTATTACATGAAGCAGAAATCAGTCTTCTTAAAAGAGATTCAAACCAGACCTTACAGTTCCTCAAGGCATTTGACATGGTAGAAGTAGTTCATTTTTTTTCTGCATGCATTATAAATCAATTTAAAAAAAAATCGCAGTAAAAGGTTATTTAAGATATATGGAAAATGTTAGCATATGGGGTTAGAGTTGAGTTACAGACATCTCAACCAAAGAAATCCAACAAATCCTGGTTTTGCATTAACACAATTTTTTTTTAGTTTATGGCACTAAATGTCCTTGCAAATTTAGGGCAAATTTTACTCTATACTGGTGCTCATGGTTTACCAGACGTTTCTGTGGGTTGCCATAGACTCTGTCCAGAAGAAAATGAAAATGTCTGGTTACAGCCCACCACTATTTCCAAGCAAACACTGTGGCCAGCCAATATAGCTACCATAGACCATATATCTTACAATTTACAGAGTTCACAAAGGTCACGTAGGGTCTGTTTAAGCACACGTGTTTTCAGTCACACACTATAAAGACTGTGAAGTATTTATATAGAGTTATTGTTACTGATATTTAGTTGCTGTCATGATTTCAATTCACTTTTACGCTATAATCTAGTCTTGTTTAAGTCTGTTAGAGTTACCTGATCTCATTATGTTCACTCTTTAAGATTTTTTGGTTTAATCAGCCTGGTGTGATTAAAGTCATAAGTTTAAATTCATTTACATGCACTTGCATTCACCCATTCTTGTGAATTGTGATAAATATTGATGACAAAGTACAATTATAATTAGATGCAATGTACCTTTATAATAAAAAAAGAAGAGAAAGAATAATCGATTAGTTATCATTTTGAATGTAGATTATTTAATATATGGAAAATGATATTATTTTTACATTTTGGAATAAGTCTCCAGTGTCATATAGTTAAAAGTATAATATTAAATGTCCATCCATCCATCCATCTTCTCCCGCTTATCCGTTATTCGGGTCACGGGGGCAGCAGTCTAAGCAGATTCCCTAGACACTTCTCCGTGTCCAGGGATCGGGCTGTCAAGGGCCCCGCCTTCAACTGCTGCCCGATCCTCTCAGCACCGGTCCCTTACGGTCCCTCCTGCAGGTGGTGAGCCCACGGGAAGGCGGCCCCACGTCACTCCGACGTCACGGTCCTTGATATTTTTCTCGTAAGGGTCCCAATAAATATTATTAAATGTAAGAATGTTAAAATGATAAAACATGACCAGGTTACAAACGTTAGATATTTTGACCTGTCATTATATAAAAAAATGTAAATATTGAGAACTTTTGTGAAAACATGATGTAATATTTGTAATAAAATATAATGATAAGACAAAGTACAATAAAACTAAAATGCCATGCACGTTTGCTGCTTGGCCCCCTAATTATAATAATAATAATAACATTTATAATAAATGTATTATTATTATTACAACAATAATTTATATATTTCTATGTATTATATTAAATATAGTGAGAGTTCCGTTAAGTAGTATAAATTTTACATTTTGGAATGAGTTTCCAGTGTCATATAGTTAAAACTATAATATAATTTTAGTTAGTTGTACTCAGATTTAAAGCTTTTCAACGTTGTAAAAATTTAAGGTTTTGCAGTTTTCTGGAAAATTATTATTGAAGGGGGCTGTTGGGGGATTATAACTATTATACTGCAAGCGACAACAGTAACTAACTTGTTTTGCAAATGTTCCACAACATTAAATGTAAGTGGTCGAAAACATGAAATGTAATATTTTTAATAATAAATGATAAGACAAAGTACAATAATGATAAGATGCTATGCACATTTGGTGTTTGGCCCCTTAATAATAATAATAATAAAAATAATAATAATAATAATAATAATAATAATTGTTAAGGTTTAATATTTCATATTTATTATAGTAAGAGTTCTGTTAGGTGATATTAATTTTATATTTTGGAATTTTCAATGTCATATAGTTAAATTAAACAGTAATCTAATTTTAGTAAGTTGTACTTTGATTTTTTTTCAATTTCCTGGTAAGTTACTATTAACTATCTGTCTGTGAGAAAGTGGCGCTTACAACCATTATACTACAAGCGACTACAGTAACCGACTTTTTTTAACATTAAATGTAAGTGGTTAAAAACATGACCTTATTCTAAAAGTTAGAAATGTTGGCCTGTCTTTATTTCATTGATAAATAAAAATATTTTCTGAAAGTATATTTTCTGAAAGAATAACTTTTCTGAAAGTGTGACATATATGTAATATTTTTTAATGAATCATATTTTATTGACTATTTTCTCCATGCTCTATTTTGTATGTTGTGTGACTCAGTGTTCAGTGATGCATCCATATGACAGATAGCATACTAATGCATCTGCATACACCTACTACATTCTACAATGACTACTGAAGGAGTGTGGGTGGAGATTCAGTGTAATGCAGATTACATTGTTGCTCGCTAAAAAGAAATTCATTGCAAAACATTCCCTATTGTGAATGCACACCTGGCTGTCAGGTATCTCTAATCCACATCTCAAGTCCAATTGCATTCTGGGCCGCAAAGTGTGCAGCTACGACTTATTTATGAGCCTGACACGTGAACTTAAAGTAAATAGCATGGTTTTGATGCTAAGGTACTGATTTGTTGAGCTGGATATAGTATGTTTGTGAGAGAAGCAATTATTTAGACAGGCCTGACCAAGATAATAGGTTTGTGAGAGTTTTTTTTAGATAGATTTTGAAATTGAATTAAACTGAATTCCCATAAATGGCTGGATAAATTCGGCTTGTAGTGGAAAGGAAAATATTTCATTTCTATCATGCATGTGTGAAGACAGCAATTGCATTACAGCGGAGGACACGGATGAGGGAGTGTGTGCAGTCACCACAGAAGCTCAAGAATTCATTTATTTATTTATTTTTTCATATTTCACCATGGAAACATTCATGTTCCGTTTGATCTAAATGCTGATTAAATTGTTGTGTTCCGGAGAAACTTAAAAAAAGAGAGAGAAAAGAAAAAAAATGAAAGAGGGAAAGAGATCATTGTTCAAAATCAAAAGGAACCGATGTACACTGAATCAGTCACCATTTTTAATATATTGCACCATTGCATCAGCAAAATAATACGACATGCAATGCCGTAAGGTCTGCCTCTGATGTAGGTGCTTATCAGAGAGATTTGGAGTCGATTCTGTGGGATTTGTCTCTCAGCATGATGTAAATGGACGGGGTTGCAGCAGAACAGTGAGTCTGATAGATATCTTTTTGAAATGAGGCCAAAGTTTTAGAGTTCTTTCTTTCCAACCCCCCCTGAGGCCCACTGTGCCCTTCCTCTGTTTTTCTTTTTTTTTTTCAGCTAAATGAACAAAAGTCTGCTTCTTAGCTGCCAGTGTTGCGTTCACCAAACCTGGCTCCTTTTTTGTCAAACAGGACATTTCATAAGCCATGTAAATGTATGGCCCCTCTGTGCTTGCAGCAAGAGAATTAGCAGATTAGAGCACTCATTATATAAGATTGTCTGGACTGAGGAAAAGGGTTGGGGGTGGGGGTGGGGGTGGGTTTCAAATCGTAATTCGGTAGCTGCGTGTTAGTTTCCTGCTTTTCCATAAGTGTAGAAATTGAACAATGGACATGCCTGACCACTCTGTGCTTATGTGTTAAAAATAATAATAATAATAATAAGAAGAAGAAGAAGAAGAAGAAGAAGAAGAAGAAGAAGAAGACAGACAGACAGACAGACAGACAGACAGACAGACAGACAGACAGACAGA
>JAAIIK010000009.1:3126232-3158218 GCA_014706435.1 Silurus glanis
TGTGTGTGTGTGTGTGTGTGTGTGTGTGTGTGTGTGTGTGTGTGTGTGTGTGTGTGCAAACATACTCAACTGTGCAATCAGTATGAACCATTATTTGCAAAGCCTTCATTTCAGCACATTAGCATGTATATGTGGGAGATATTGCTGCAGAGATTGTGTAGGTTCCACTACAATGTAAATCTATAACACTCTAAGTTAATAATTTAGCAAAATTGGGTATGCTATTTTCTTCTACTCTGTCAAGCAAAAGGGAATTTATCCTACAAGTCTGTTCTTTTATTGTTGTGTTTTTATTGCTGCTGTTCCCAAGACCATATTCAAGAAAGGTGTTATTAGATGATGGATTTGCATTTTCATGTTGTTAAAATCTCATCATATCTGGATGGTTTGTTAATGCTATTTAATTGGTTATACATTAAAGAAAATGATGGAAATACTGTGCATTAATATTGTCATGTAATAAGCAGGCAGTGAATGCAAACAAAAGTAGCTAACATTAATAAAACCCAAAAACCTGAGTAACAAGACATCCTTTTTAAATCATAACCTGAGCATGAAGCCGAAAACCACGAAAGACTACAACCACTATGAAATACACACATGAGACAAAGAGGGCTGAAAGGGGAGATCATATATATATATACAAAATTGAGTACACCCCTTGCATTTCAGCAACCATTAAAGTACCTTCTCAACTATAGAAATGAAACATGAATATATTTTAGAGTCAGTGTGCTAATTCTACATACAGCCATTATTGTGTAAAAAGTTTGCAACAAAAGTGAGTACACACTAAGTGATACCAGCTGTATGTCATGTAACCATGCAAAGCCACATGTCCTATTTATCAAAACAAAATTTAACAAAACAGGATAGGAACAGACTGCAGAAAACAGTTAAAACAGTTAAAATAGCAGAAAAAATCTTTGGTGCTCCCCTGCCCACTCTCCAGGACCTGTACCATACAAGAGCCAGAAACCAGGCAGGAAAAATCACTGCCCTTCGCACTCTGGACACAACATCTTTCACCTCCTCCATTCTGGCAGGCGCTACAGAACTTTGTTCACCAAAACTGACAGACACAGGAACAGTTTCTTTCCCCAGGCAATCAGCTTCATAAACAACTCACTATAAATATATTCCCTGCTTCATATCATATCTATAAGTACTGCACTATCAGAACTGTCAGTCATCACATTATCCGTATATGTTACACAAACTATTGCTGCTGTATATTGTACAAAGTTATAAAGTAACTCTTTATCGTACCTGGCGCACAATTCTGTCATTTGCACTACCATGCACTCACACTTTATATACATCACTGAGCTGTCATATAATCTGTATCCCTATTTAATACTCATACTGTCTATATTGTCGCGGTCCCCTGGTGGTCTAGTGGTTAGGATTCTGCGCCCTCACCGCTGCGACCCGGGTTCAATCCCCGGTCAGGGAACCAACCCCAGCCATTAGGGTTACACAAACCTTAGTGCCGGTCCCAAGCCCGGATAAATGGGGAGGGTTGCGTTAGGAAGGGCATCCAGCGTAAAAACATGTGCCAAATCAAACATGCGGATGATCCGCTGTGGCGACCCCTAATGGGAGAAGCCGAAAGAAAGTTATTGTCCGTATTGTCTGGTATAGTCCAAGCTGAATGTATAGTTTTATTTATGTCTGTACTTTGAGAGTCACTAACAGCTGGATCCAAATTCCTTGTGTGTGTCAACACACTTGGCCAATAAACCTGATTCTGATTCAGATTCATGTTAAAGTTTTTGTCTGTTTGACAGAACCATACAAATTTGTGTATCTTGTATTAGAGAAGTTAACATTCAGGTGCTTCGAGTACCATTCTCTCAAACCACTGGATGTTGGATGATGGCTGTATTTTGAGTTATTTTTAGAGGACAGTAAATCTACACTGCTATGATCCACTGCTGTGCCATCATCATTGATTTTATCACAAATTCTGTGTGAAACCTGAGACATTTGACATGACATACGTATGACACAGCGATGCTGTAATGAGTCGTACGAGATGTTTTGAGTGGCAGTAACCCAGGACACGAGGCTGGGAATTGTGATCCAAGACCAAATATCAGACAAATATGAACAACTAAATACGATGTAATAAGTGTGAAGTGTGAAAACAGTTGTTCGTTCTTAACATGTTCAAAGATTCGACTTTCAGAAGCACTTTCAATATGGCTTGAAAGAACTTCAGAAGATCTATGTTTAACACCTAGGTTCAAAATTTTACCCTCAGATACTAAAAAAAGATAAATCTTTGACAGAAAATACAGCAGAAGTGGAACATATTGTAGAGCTACATTCAGGGTTGTAACTAGTGTCAAGGTCCATGTTGTTGAAATGTGCCATAATTAACATATCACAGTGCTGAATGTGTTACAAACTCTGTTCCTTTTTTACATTGTCCATCTATTCTTCCAAAAATCTCTCTGACCAGGTGGAATTTTATTCAGTTAAATAGTTTGGTTTAAAAGAAAATACAGCCTGATTTACTTTAACCTTCCTCCAAAAAAGAAACATTTTCTAAAAGCTTATTCTGAAGTATAATTTCATATTACTTATAAAAAAATTACACAGTAATTTGACCACATATTAAAGGAACATGTGATATGAGAGGTCCTTTTGCAAGAACGTCATTCATTCTGGAAAAAAAAAATGAAAGGCTAAGTGGCACTCCAATCATAAAACAGCCCAAAACATATACTTACCTAAACTGGCTTCTCGACTAGCTGAACTATCGGAGAGCTTGACCCAAAATGAATCAGAATGCTAAAATCATCAAACAAACGACATCAATTTAATCTTCCTGATTTGATCAGACGTTATACACTTATTAAAGCAAATGAAATGACTACCTACAGTGTGCTAAGCAGTGTTGTGCTAGTTACTTAAAAATAGTAACTAGTTACAGTTACTAGTTGCTTCATTCAAAAAGTAACACAATTACTTTGTTGATTACTTACACCAAAAAGTAATGCGTTACTGTTAAAAGTAACTTTTTAGTTACTTTTTTAAGAACGTTCTTTAATGTTCCCATGAATGCCCTTTTATGCGTTATGGTCTATACAAACACAAAATTAATTCGCTAATTTAAGTGAAGTAAATACTAAAGAAAGCCACTGAATGTACGAGCAGGTTATAGGTAAGTGGTTAAGGCAAAGGGGACTTTGGATCAGAAGATCACAGGTTAAAATCCCACCACCACCAAGCTGCCACTGCTGGGCCCTTGAGCAAGGCCCCTGCTCAGTTGTAAGTTGCTCTGGATAAGGACGTAAGGACTCTGCCAAATGCCATGAATGTTAATGTAATATAGTGGGCTTGGAAAACCTGACAGATGCTGCTGTGGACTTGTGAATTCTATCAAGATCTTCCCCTTCGACCCATGTAAACTATATATTTATGAAGCTGGCTTTGTGCACAGAAACAGTTTTAATACTGGAACAGGTTTGGGTCTCCTAGTTTAAGTGAAGGGAAAATTAATGCTATCTTATAAAAGAACCACAAGACTATGTATGTCTTCCATCAGCCACTGTATCTCAGCATTTGTGCACCTGTTTTACATGCACACATAATTGGAACCTGTACGTATATGGCCTTATCCTTCATAGTTATGTTCAATTTGTCTTTCCATGGTTGTTATTACAGTCCACAGTCCTCGTCTATATGCCCAGGTTATAGTTTGTTTGTCACAAAGTTTTGTTCTCTTTGTATGTTTTTTATGTTTGCATGGATTAAATCAAATGTCTGCACCAGTCCTCTGCCTTCTCCTACTATTGCATGACATCTATAGTCTGTCTATTTCAGTGTATAATTCCACTGAAGCTATTGAGAAAAACGAGCATGGTGCTTCCTTGTTAAGGATCATTAGATTCTCTCAGGATTCATTAAACGGAACTGCACCGTATACAAATTAATGTTGAGGAGAAAGCGAAAAGAGATGCATTGCTAAATCAGCATAGCAACCATGCATTTTTCATATCTTCTTATTTGCCCTATTTCCTTTCTCTTGTGTAATGAAAGCTTACCTCAGTCAATTTAGACACGTTTGCTGCAATGTACAAAAAAACAAGAGCCAAAAGGCTAATTTGAGGTGTTTAAATAATAGCTCATGGAAATTGCTATGTTTGCCGCACACTCATCATCTGCTGCTAATCATCAGTCAGGCTGGAACACTGTAACCCTATTCTGATCCTTATGTTTTGGCAGATACTTCTAGTTTAAGTTCTGGCAAAATTTCCTTTATTAGTGCTCATTATAATACAATACTAACACTATCGTTAACAGGAACATTGTTACACCTGCAGCAGTAATGCATAAAATAGAGGAAGAAAGATCTCAGTGACTTGGCAGGGTTGTTGGAGCCAGGCAGAGTGGTTTAAGTATTTCAGAAACTACTGATCTTATAATGCAAAAATAATCACCAGGGTTTCTAGATGGTGCAAAAAACAAAGAACATCCCATGATTGACAGTTCTGTAGCTGGAAATGTCTTGAGGTCAAAAAGAAAAACAAAAAATAGCATCATTTTGTATGTGGTAAAGTAGGCACAACAACAAAAACAGAAAACTATATCAAGCCAAAACCAGGAGATATACAGTATTTCAGCCTGTGCTCAAGGAAACTACGAATTCCTATTATTGGCTAAACACAGTGGAACCGTATCTGGACAATTTGTGGATTCCAAAATGCTTTTATGCCTACTGCAGATGCCAAGAGTGGTTATTTTGATAACCTCAACAATGATCGAACTATAATAAAAGCACATTTGGTGTCATTCAGATGAGGATGAGTTCCTCCATTGACTCTCAAGGTTTCTACCTTATACCATCTCAGGAAGTTTTTCCTTGCCACTGTTACCACTGGCTCGGGAATAGGAATAAACCACTGGCATTAGGAATAAACATACAAACCTAATTCCAAAAAGTTGGGACACTGTGTAAAATGCAAAAAATAACCAAATGCAATGATTTGCAAATCTCATAAAGCCCTATTTTATTTACAGGAAAACTTGAAGACTTGATGCTACACAGTGGTAAACATTGCTCTATCCCAACATTTTCAACACCTGTTGCAGCCATAGATAGAATAGAATATGGATTTGCAAATTATTGCATTCTGATTTTGTTGACAAATTGGGTTGTACTAAATATAGATTCATAAACTATTACTGTAAAGCCTTTCAATAGCTTTAACAAGTCTGGCCATTCTCAAGAGAGTCTGGAATAGTCTGAATAGCCAGGTTCATCTGGCACTAACAAACATGGCAAGGCCAAAGCTACTGAAAGAACAGATCCTGATGTTTAATATAATCATTAACGGAAGCTCGTAACCTGTAACAAAATAATAATATGCATTGTGCTGCTGCGACCTGAATGATTAATCGATTAGACAATTATATGAATGCCCAGGTGTACTAGTGCTTCTAATACATTCTACAGCAATTTTACATCAGGATGTGCCTCGTCTGAAATTGTAAACAATAAAGCCATTTAAATTACCAAAGGAAAAGCGCTAGGAGTCCAATTCCGGATGCTTTTTATAGCCCCGTCCATGCAATGACTAATTTTTGAGTCATGTTCCTCATCTGCTGCTGAGCATCAATCATGCTGGAACCCTGTAACCCCCTTCTTTGTTCTCTGTCTTGGCGGATGTGTATAATCTGCAATAAAGTTAGACAGTGTTTTAATAATAACGCAGTAAATTTGTCATATTAGAAAAATGAAATCATGCTGTTGCCATTGCTGAGTCGTTACAGGAGGCTTCAGTTGGGAACAATTTCATGACAAAGAACATTAAGCTTGATAATGGTGTTTGTCCAAAATGTCTTTCTGCAGCCTGAGTATTGAATCTTGTGACTTTTTTTATCTGATACTCTTAATGACTTCACATTTTAAGATCTGGAATTTTTTTTCTTTTATGGAACTTTGATCTCTCATTTGAAGACTGATGCGGAAGCTTATTGTAGGCTTTCTAGTATAGAATGAATGGATGGAAGTTTAGTGTAATGTTCAGGACTTTCTTTTATTGATAATTTTAATTGCTTTTCCTTTTCTTTTCTTTTTTAATGAGATGGTATACATCCAAGTGCTTTTTAGATCTATCGTGTTCTCGTTGTGCTTGATTATATTCTACTTTAGGAGCCACAGGCATAGAAAGGGATGTATACAATAGCGTGTATGCTACTCCTCCACTCCAATTGCTCATATTGATTCTTCTATTGAGTAGCCAATTGCTGGTCTTACTACTGGAGCCTCCATTAGTGTCCTTCAGGAGTGCCCTGAAGACCAAAATGACGGTAACAATCTTTGGATGCTGCACATCAATGTTGGAGATGATGATAACATTTTATTACATACTTAATTTAAAGGACTCCACTTGGTTCATGTTCACAGCTGATGAAATTGCACATGGAGTGATAATTGTATATATATATATATATATATATGGGTCAGTTCACTTTTCGGTACGGTTAGGTGACAAAAATGCAAAACATAAAATTGCTTGTTTTTTTATTAACGCAGTTTATTGTTAATAACATTTGTGATGATCACCATTTAAAGAGTTTACATTTTGAAAACAATTTTAAATAAAATGCCTGCTTGGTTAAATTATATAAAATAATATATTTTTAATATTTATTAAAAATAAAATAGTATGAATCAAATTAATGCAATACACCTTTTTATTATAATAAATTGAGTAATCAATTAAATTGGCACAAATTAATTTGATTAAATAAAATTACATAAATGAAAATATTTTAGTAAATTAATAGTTAACATTTGTTAGACCACGTTTGGGTAACACAGATGTGTATGTAAGTGTGTGTTTGCATGTGTGTGTGTGTGTGTGTGTGTGTGTATGTGTGTTTTTTACATTTCTTTAACATTTTCAGGCATGCGCAAAACAAATCTTCTTTCCCGTAAGAAGTGAGTAGCCACAGTGACACTGCATTAACTCTAGTTTCTTTTTTATACCCCCGGCATTGTTGTGTATGTTTTCAAGTATAATAATAATAATAATAATAATATTTTTAAAAAATGCTCTCAAAGTGCATGGGGGAGACTAACCAAACTTGCGGTACGCCAATTAATACATTCCTGAGGGAACTCGGATTTTAGCTAAGATGTTCCACATGTACTGTAATAAGGATTGCATTCGGTACCGAACCGAAAGCCTCTCAAGGGACAATACTATAGAAATGAAACTTGGATATACTTTAGAGAAGTCAATGTGCAGCGTGTATAGCAATACAGATTTGCTGTCCTCTGAAAAAAACTCAACATACATCCATTATTGTCAAAATAGCTGGCAACAAAAGTGAGTACACCCTAATCGAACATGTCAAAACCTCATCCAAAGTGTGAATATTTTGTGTGAGCACCATTGTTATCTGGCACTACCTTAATCCTACTGAGTATGGAATTCACCAGAGCTGCACAGGTTGTTGCTGGGATCCTCTTTTACTGCTCCATAATGACATCATGGAGCTGCTGGATGTTAAACACATGGCGCTTCTCACCTTCTGCTTGATGATCCCCCACAGGTGCTCAATAAGGTTCAGGTCTGGAGACATACTAGGCTACTCAATAACCTTTACCTTCAGCTTCCTCAGCAAGGCAGTTGTCATCTTGGTGGTGTGTTTGGTGTCGTTATTATAGTGAAAATAACATTTTCTGAAGAGAGGGCATAATGTTCTGCTTAAGAATGTCACAGAACATGTTGGAATCCATGTTTCATTCAATGAACCGCAGCCCCCCAGTACCAGCAGCACTCATACAGCCCCAGGTCATGATTCTACCACCACCATGCTTGACACAATTTTCTTTGTACTCCTCGCCAGGGTGTCACCACACGTGCTGGACACAATCTGAGCCAAAAAAGTTTATCTTAGTCTGGCGTACGGTCTGAGCACTGACAAGCGGACCCTCCGCTTCTGCATCCTCTAAAGCAATGCTGCAGCACTCATGCGTCTGTTTTTTTAAGCAGTTTCTGCACCTGACGCACAACACTAGGACTCGACTTCTTTGATCGACCTTTGCTAGTCCTGTTTCCGTGTGGAACCCGTCTTGGAAAACTTCTGTATGATCCTGGCCTCTGTACTGTAATTTAGTTTCAGAGTGTTACCGATCTTCTTATAGCCTCTGCCATCTTTGTGGAGAGCAACAATACTAATTCTCAAATCTTCAGAGAGTCTTTACCATGAGGTTTCATGTTAAACATCCAGTGGTCAGTATGAGAGAATTGTACTTAAAGCACCAAATCTCAACTGCTCTAATATAAGATACACAAATGTGTATGGTCCTGTCAAGCAAACAAAAACATGAACATGATGAATAGGACATGTGGCTTTGCATGGTCTGCATGGTTACACAACATACAGCTGTTATTACTTAGGGTGTGCTCACTTTTGTTGCCAGCTATTTTGACAATAATGGCTGTATGTTAAGTTATTTTGACTACTCTAAACTATATCCAAGTTTAATTTCTATATTCCCTGGTTATTGTAACTGTAAATTCAGGTAACACTGTACATAAGCCATAAATGGTCCAATAATCCAAACCATTGCAGTACAGAATGCAAACACATTCACACACACGTTCATACCTCAGGTAAATTTGGAGTAGCCAGTCTTAGTACTGGCAGGTTATTGGAAAGTCAGAGAAAACTGGATAACCCAAGAAAGAAAAAAAACACTGAAATATAGGGTGAATATTGCTAAACTCCACACAGATAAGAGCTATCTGGGATGAGGCTCAAACCAGGGAATCCAATTCTGTGAGTTAGCAAGACTAACTTTGTCATGCTAGCACCACCCTGCTTCTAATGGTTTGTAGTAAAGCCCGCCATGGTATTTGTAAACTGTATATATTTGTATCTTTATTTTTGGTAGTTGTTGATAAGGCTGCTTTTATGAAAACCAGGAATGAATTATTCCTAAAAAAAAATTTATTAATCTTCACGATTAAGAGTTCCTCCTAGGAACAGTGGACATGAAGTGTAAGCATACTGTACATCCTGAATAGGATGTCTATCTTTAATATAAAAGGAAATGAAACCTTTCAATGGATATGTAGCTCCTTTGTACAATTTGCTGCATATACACTTCCTAACTGATAATTGTATGTGTTGTATTTTTACTCACGTTCAACACCAGAGGTTGCCATGAACAAGCTTCTCTTTACTTGGATTGATAGTAGCTTTATTGAGTGTGGACAACTAAGAAATTAAATACATGAAAAACACTATGTTCAACTCAAAACATGACATCGCCAGCTCACACATATTTCATTTATCTTAATCTTATCTGATTGATCATATTTTCATTGACGGGCTTAATATGTGTGTAAAATCTCATATCCTGTAGCTTTGCACAATAAAGCACTTCTGTCATTTCCCCAGTAGAAGAAAAAGAAAAAGTATAAAGCAGTTGTAAAGTCAGAATGCTTTCAAAAATAAAAGGGTTAATATTTTATTTTTATTAATTAGCAAAATGGAAAGTAAATGAACAGTAGGACAATCTAAATCAAATCAATATTTGAAACCAGTGGGACCCAAGTACACCCATTTACTGTCTGAAGAAGTCAGAAATGGTCTTCATGGAAGAATTGCAGCCAGAAAGCCATTCCTCAACATGGAAACAAGGCATGAACATGATACACTTAATCCATTTATGACTTTTGACACAAGGTTATAGTGTGTGTAGTACTTTTAACTCCTTAGCATGAAAAAGCACTGACTTGTTTAGTCACGGGTACAAGAAGCTATACAGATACCAGGTGTGGGATGAGCAGGCTTAACCAACATAATGTTGTCTTATTTCAGCAAATATTATACGATTATTAAAGACTGTTACAGCAGGAAAAAACTTCAGACTTAATGGTTTATAAGATCAAAAATTTCCGAGACTACTTTTGTAACACACCAACAGATGGCAGCACAAGGCTACACGCACAACCACAGGGATCACCAATTTTCAAAAGTCAGAGCTGCTGAACTGGTGCTGACCATGTGCGGTACCACGTCTGCTATTCTGACCACATGTGCATTCTGTCACTGAGCTGAGTTTCTCATTGAAAACAACATGATCTCTCTTTCACATGCACCCAACTTGCCAGATTTGAGTTCCGTGTCTGGTGATGGCGTTAAACAGGAGAGAGACAAGAGCTAAAATTGGGCTGAACTCTGCCGAGAGTATAGTGAACGTTCATCATATGTCCCAACATATCGTACTGCATATATGCTGCTACATTTGCTTGCTGTTAAAATATATTTATATATTTATAGACTAAAAAAGTCTACCATCGTGTATATATATATATATATATATATATATATATATATATATATATATATATATATATATATATTTATATATAAATATAATTTTTTTTTTTTCTTGTATAAGCCGATGCACAAAACTAATTTCTAAACCTTCAATTTGAAAATAAAAAAGACTGAGTATATGGTTAAAAGGAAAGACCTGCTATGGCCGGTAGATTTTGTCATCAGCATCTCCTTAATATGAGCTGCTAAAGAAAGGGGCAGTGACACCTGACATTTAAATGCTTGAATATGTCACTGGTGAAAGAAGAGAAATAAATCAAATGGGTTGATGCAAAATACTGCTTACTCGGCTTTCTGTTATATACGTGAGAAGACAAATCTCCTCAGCAACACTGAGAGAATAACGAAACCATATTAAATGATACTGGAAAATAAACCCGAGTCTATAGGCCTGAAGACATTGCACAAAATAGAACCCCCACACCCACACAAAACACACACACACACACACACACACACACACACACTTTACTATTCATGTAAGTGCCATTTCCAGAGTTGAGTTTCCACAGTGAGGATTCCAAAATAATGCATGTCACTGTTCAAAGTTTACATACAATTCTGGATTACGTTCATTCTGAGTGTGGGACGTGAAAGCTTTGTGGTTAAGGCATTGAATTTTGTATCCAAAGCTTATAAGTTAAAATCCCAGCCACACCAAGCTGCCAATCGTGGGCCCCTGAGCAAGGCCTTTGACCCTATAGTGCTCCATTGTAATAATAAAACAAATGTAAGTCGCTCTATGAGCGTCTCCCAAATGCTGTGATTGAAAATGTAATTCTGAGTCCATTTCTATTGGTCAAAATGACTACAGTTTTGAACAGTGAACAGATTTGATCTTAATCTTTCTTTTACAGTTTATTTTTAATCTTCATAGAGCTGGCTTTGTGCACAGTGGCTTTGTTATGCTGCAGCAGGTTTGGGTTTGGGTGGAAAAGAAATTTCTCTATATAGAGACAAAAAATACTCTATATATATAAAAATATTGAGTATTTCTTTAGATCTCTCTAAAGGTCAAGGTTTTACTTAAGTTATTTGAGTGAGCTGTAAGTGCATTCATTCATATTTTTTTGCTGTCTAGGAAAATCCTACTAATTTTGTCCCAGAAATTTGTCCAAGAATTTTATATTTAAAAAAGTTAGTTGTAATGACAGCTAATTATTTCTCAGAACGACTGTTTACATTGTGTACACTGTGTTTTTTAGACCTTTATGACCATAAGTGCTGCTCAGACTTGCATGAGAAGTGCGGCATCACCGGTGGGGTGACGTCACAAACAGGAGGCTATAAAATCACATGGAGTGAAGCCGGTGCTAGCTTCTGGAAAGAGAAGGTAAGGGATGCCGACAGTGTGGCTGGGAGAAGCAGCGTATTGTTGCCTTGGGGAACCATGGTTACATATGTACCTGGAGACGTTCCCCTTCAGAAACTCAAGCTGCATCAACAACACTTTGGAAACAAGAGTTTAATAATGGCAGACTGACCAATCCCTGCCTGGTGTGGATGGGCACAGCTAGGACGAAGGACAGAGGGGCCAAGAGTGCCACTAAGGTCAAGGCTATAAACCCTGACAAAGGTCAGTGGGGTGAACCAGCCCGCAGCGTTACAGATGTCTTGGAGGGAAACTCCAGAGGACAAAGATTTAGAGGCTGACACACTCTAGAGTAGAGTGAGCTCTGACCCCGAAAGGAGCGGGTAGACCATAGGACTCATAGGAGGATGAGATAGCATCCACAATCCACCTGCTGAGGGTCTGCTTGTTCGCAGGGAGACCTTTCCTCACCGGGCCATAGCAGACGAACAGCAGTTCTGACTTCCTCCACAGTTCTGTTCTGTGGAGGTATATGTCCAATGCTTACACTGGACATAGTCAGTTAAGCTTCTCCTGGTCTGGGGACTGAGAAAGTAGGAGGAAAGCAAGCCTGGAGCCTCACCTGTCGTAGGATGATTGAGGGTACCTTGGGAACATGTGCCTGGCGTACATTCCAGGAAAGAAGGGGCCACAGAAAGGGCCTGAAGATCCCCTACTTGTTTAAAAAGAGGAGATGGTGAAGATGCACACTGTCTTGACTGTAATAAACCTCAAAGGCACCTTGGACAATGGCTCAAAGGGAGGCTCCAACAGGGCCTCCAAGACAATGGCCAGGTGCCACACAGGCACTCTAGATCGTACCGAAGGCCTCAGCCTCTGTGTACTGTGGAGGAACCCAGTGACTGCCACGTGAGGGGGGCATGACAAGCTGCAATGGAAGACACGTAAACCTTAAGGGTGAAACCCTTTGGTGAACTGTTCTTAAAAGAATTCCCGCACTGGGTCGATCAGGCAGTTAACTGAATCTAAGTGGTGCCCTTCGGACTATGCAGTGAACAGGTGCCACCTCAACGCATACGACCTCCTCGTGGAGAGATCTCTTTATTCAAGGATAGTCTCTATCACCTTAGTGCAGAGACCAGCGGCCTTAGTCAACCTAGCTTCCTGGTCATGATGTCACCTTGCCGGTGATGCCGCGCTTTCCATTGGACTGATTACACATGTGATTCAGAGCGTGGACAACGCAGAAGCGTTTCCAAAGCGTTGTTGACGCATCTCGAGTTCCTGAAGGGGAACTTAAATAGCTTTTCCAGCAACAGCAAAAAAGTAACAAAAGGTGTTTTTAGTATGTCAGTAAAGAAAGCGACATATTATATAACAAACCACTTTTCATGCAGAAAAAAGAACGTGAAGACTGCTGAGTTTTGTATGCAAAAATAAGTGTGACGCTCAAAGTCTGTGGAAAAATGCTACCACTCACGAGGCAATTTCTTTGTAAACTTGCACAAATTGATCCTGATACTACATTTTTCTCTCTCTCTTTTATTTTTATTGTTGCCACACAAAATATTTGCATCCTATACTTCATTAGTGTTTAATGCTTTTTATACAGTAGTATCGTAGGTTGAAACAAAAACATGTGGTATTAAATTGCATTTAGATCTCCTGGGTATATGCTTTCAAAAAGATTTCGATCTGGGTTCTGATTACTCTATTATGAAAAGAAGTGTTGATTTTTTTTATTTGATTTGACTTGAATTTGTGCTTTGAGTTGTCTTTGAAAAGATTTTTTCAGCCGTTCACTAAATGACAAAAGTTTGTGGACACCTGACCATAAGAGTCTATGTGCTTTTTGAGCATCTTAATCCATTTATATTTTCCATTTGCTGTTATATTGAACGCTACTTTTGTAATTTCATTCAGTTACAAAGGTTTTAGTAAGTCAGATACGGATGTAGGTGAGGTGGGAAGACCTAGAGTGCAGTCAGTGTCCAATTCATTCCAAACGTCTTCAGTAGGGTTAAGGTCAGAGCTCTAAAGTGGGCCATTCAAGATCTTCCACTTCAACTTATGTAAACCATATGTTCATGGAGATCGCTTTGTGCAGAGGAGAATCTTCATGCTGGACCAAGTTTGGGTTCCTAGGTCAAGTGGAGGAAAAATGTACTCTAGTGCTACCATAGTTCTAATTCATTCCAGAGATGTTCAGTAGCGTTTAGGTCAGCGCTCTAAAACTTTTCACTTTAAACCATGCAAACCATATTTTTAAACAGCTGGCTTTCGGCACAGTGGCATTGTCATGCTGGAACAGGCTCCTAGTTCAAATGAAGAGAAGTTTTCAGCAACACATCCAAAATTTAGGGAAGAACCACAAAAGGCTGGAAAAGTCAGGCTTCCCAATGCTTTTGTCCATATAGAGTATTGCTTTAGATCTCTCTAAAGGTCATTTTTGAGTAAGCTGTAAGATCTGACATTCATTTTTATTATTCAGCTGTCTAACAGAATCCTACTGGTTTTGTGCCAGAACAGATTGGTATTTGGAGCTGTATATGAAACTCTTTATCTTCACCACATCTCCAGTACAAAGTTAAGACAGCCTCGTAGCATGATGCTGTCAGCACTGTGCTTCACAGTGGGTATAGTGCTTTTTGGGTGATGAGATGTCTTTTATTCACACCAAATATATCTTTCAGAATTATACCGAAGACATTCTACCTTTTGTCTCATCAAAGAATTAAACATTGTCTACCTGGTTCAGAGGGATTTATTGTGGTTGGGTTTTTTCCACTTCTCTTTATCCACTTTACTTAAGACCATAAACATGAAGATTACCAAATCAGTCTCAAAATCAGGTAGTGAACAGTTCATGTCATATACTCTTGCAGCTCCTCCTATGTTGTTGTAGGTTGTTTTCAGCTTCTTTGATAAGTTTTTTTTCCGGTCCTTTCTTCAGATTTGGAGTGACGTCCTGGTCTTTACAATGTCACTTTAGTGCACCACTTTCTCCACTTGTTGATGATGGCCTTCACAGTGTTCCATGGTACATGTTCTGCTTTTTTTTTGTAATTCTTTTATGTAATTGCTACCTTTCAATAATGTGACCCAGCACATATGTTGTAAACTGTTAGTGGACCATGGCTTCAGCATTTGGGTGAAACCAAGAGTATACCAAATAAAACATATTTTTGATGGGTTTCATCAGAACGCGCTTGAGAAACAGTTTCGCGAGGAGAAATCAATCTCCATAAAAAATATTTGTCACTTTCTAAATAATAGAAGTATAGCACATCTACTAATAATTATATATGAATAAATTGTTTTTTTATCGGTGCAAATATGATAAAAATTATGCATTTGAATTTATTTTTTTTTTTTAATCAATGCATCACATCGTTAACTTTTATGCTGATGCACTTTTATGCCGATCTTCCCATCTCTAATATGTACAAACTAGCTGAAAGTACCCGTGCTTCGCTACGGAAGGCAGAACGCTAAGCAATATGGCAATAAGCAGTAAGCACTGAGCAGGACTGGATGATCAGAGATCAGAACGTAACGTCAACAAATAACGTACTACCCCTTTGTAGTACCGATACAGGGCAAACTACTTTGAAAATAATTTTTATCGTGCATCCAACATCTAATAAGAAACAATGTACTAAGTTTCATTAGGATCCGTAATGTTATTTCGAAGAGTTTACAATGCGTGAGAAATCGCGTTTTTCGCGAGTTAGCCGCGATCCAGGGCGAATTTTTCAAAACGCTTTCTTAGTGAGCACCTAAGACCCAAGAGGAAGGTATGTTCCAAATTTCATTGCAATCCGTTCAGTGGTTTTTGAGATTTCGTGATGAGTGAGTGAGTCAGTCAGTGGTATTTGAGCTTTATATATATATAGAGTAGAAAGAGAAAAAAGAGACAGAGAGAAAGAGAGTGAGAGAGAAAAAAGAGAGAGAGATAATATGTTGTGTAAAAAAAAAAAAATTATAATCATGTAGCATATCAAATGGTTATATTTGGACAATAATTGTGCTTTGCAATGTCATTGTGGTTGTCAGGTGATGGTCTAACAAAAGCTTTCAGCTTTTTTTTGCTATTTGGAGCTATCCACGAAACCCTTTATCTTGACTATCCCAAACACCCCTAGGTCCATCTTAAAAGAAGCTGTCCTATAACATGATGCTGCCAATATCCTCCATCAAAGTGAATATAGTGTTCTTTGGTTGATGAGGTGTCTTGGTTTTATATCCAATCATATATTTCTGTGTTATGCCCAAAAAGTTGGTCTTCAAATTACACATTTCTAATCTGGATTGGATTGATCTAGGCAGATGTGGATGCTATTCTTTATGAAGAATGGATTTTACAGCCAGACTTGCAGAATACCAGAGATCCTTCTTTGAAGCAGGAAGTGACCCGTACCTGTCACATATTCTTGCCGCTCCTTTAATATTTCTGTCGGTTTCCTGTCAGCTTTCCTGATAAGTTTTCTTCTAGTCATTTCTTTAGTTTTGGTGTGATGTTGTGGTCTTGGTGATGGAATTTCAGTTGACTGTGAATAAACCAGTCATGCCCTAAAACCAAAGTAAAATTTGAAGAACCAAAAAGGAGATTTTCAAATAATGCCACTGAAGCCTGAAGAAGAAGAAAAAAAACAAAATTTCACATATTTGATATGCAAATGATTACAGTGTGCAAATTCATTCTTGAAGTCCTCTAGCAATGTCTGGAGGCTTTTTGTTTCTAGCAAGTAATACATTAAAGGGGAAAAAAATTCTAGTCTTAAAACCAAAGGAAATGGACAGATGTTTATGTCTGAGAAAATGCAGATTTGGGTCAAGGTACACTGGGAGCTCTGAGAGTGTGTCTGTGGCTACTCTGAGTGTATAAATCAGTGTTTACTGAAATGGACATTGCAGGCTGCAAATCATAACCTGTTCCAGTTCCTTTAGCAGGTAAAGACTTGTATCAGCTTTCCTTAATGCCATCATGTCTCCTGACTCCAACTTCTTAGCTTTGCAGCATGCTGGATTTCATTACACTGTACATTACACTATAAATAAACTAATAAACTATAATACGTGCATGTTGTAATAGTAATAATAATAACAATAATAATATTAATAATAATAAAATCATCATCATCATCTTGATCATCACCATCTTTTAATAGCAGCAGCAGTAGCCTCAGCATAAAGAAAATAAAAACTAATAGACAAACAAACAATAAAACAAACAGATATCTTTTTTTTTATCAAAAGAGCAGACAGAATTTTATTTGTCTAGAAATAAATGTATTGTATTTATATATTTTCCTTTTACAAGCATGCATTACATTGATATTTATATAATGAATGTATATAATGAATAATATTTGATTTTATACTTATATAATTAATATATTTTTATATTATAAATAAATATATGTATATATTTATATTTATAGTTATAGATAAATCTAATAAAGATGAACGTGTGCTAGGTGAGGTTTTTTTTTTTTTTTTTTTTTCTTTATTTTATTTTTTTATTCTTTTGGTGTAATAAACTGTGCTAAAAGGATGAAGTTGTTTGATATCTATAGACATGTAAAAGTGAGCGGCTGTTCCCAGAGGATTCCCCGCGTGGTCTCTGTCTCTCTCTCTGTAGTCCCGCCCCCTCCCGTGCTCGAGTCTTGCGCTGTCCGGTAGCGCGTGCTGCTGCTGCTCTCTCGAAACTCATCCGCTTTCACACACACACACACACACACACACACACACACACGAGCGCGCGCGCTGTACTAGAGGCGGTGAGGCAGAGCGCCACCGGAGCACCGCGCAGCTGAAGCCAAAAGTTCCGCTGCGTTCCCAGTTTACGGATTGCTCCCAGTTAACCATAGTGGACAGCTCGAGGACGAGTCCTAGCACCATGGAAGGAAACGTTTATGAGAATGGGAATCTGATTGGGATTTTTTAACCATGTTCCGCATTTCGTGCGCTTTTCCGTGAGCGCGCGGCGCGCACCCTGTCAAAAAGAAAAAGAAAAAAACATGATCTGGTCTGTTGTGATATCCTACTGCGTGACTTTAGTTATGGGAAATAAAACCGACGAGCGGACGCCGTTTTTCCACGGGCACGTGTTTGAGAACTCGCCGCCGGGCTCCAGGGTGAACGGGCTGAGCATCCCGGCGAGGCGCATCGACGCGCAGCGCTGGTGCTCCGGCTCGGGCGCGCACCTCACGCTACTGGGAGACGGGAGCGAGGACTTTCGGGTTTTCGCGCACCACGGCCGCGGGCACGTGCAGCTGCGCACCGCCGGCGTGCTGGACCGAGAGGAGCGCGCGGACTACGTGCTGGACGTGGGCCTGTGCTGCGCGAGCTGCGCCACGGCCGGGAGCGTCGTGTCGCGCGTGGCGTCCGTGCGGGTCGACGTCCTCGACACGAACGACCACGAGCCCGCTTTCAGCCATGCCGACGTCAGGATCGCGCTGGACGACGCCACCGCGCTCCGCTCGGTGGTCTACAAAGTGGCCGCGGAGGACACGGACAGCGGGAAGAACGCCGAGCTCATCTATTACGCGCTGCCCAGGAACGGCAGCTTTTACGTGGTGCCCAAAACGGGCGAAGTTCTCCTTGTGGATTCCATCCTCGGGCTCGCGTCGCCCATAAAGTTCAGCGTCTTTGCCCGAGACCGCGGGTGGCCGTCGCGCACAAGTCGGCACATGAAGGTGGAGATCAGTCCACGCCAGTGGCCCGCTGCGTTCCCACCGTCATCCCGACTCATGAGAAAGTCTCGCTCTGTTCTGGAGCCCAGCGACCCCGTGAGCATGAGCGTGTCCGAAGACGCAGCGATCGGCTCTGTGATCATGAACCTGAACCCGGTCCGTTTTCAGTCGGCTACTTTCGAGCTGATGTACCCCGAGACCGAAAGCTCTCCGGTCAACGTAAATAGGGAGAGCGGGGAGTTGGTGATCTCGAGAAGCCTGGACCGGGAGACTGAACCTGTAGTGGAGATTACTGTTAAAGTGCAGGATAAAAGAGGTAAAGCACGCATTCAGAGAGTCTCTTTACCCGAATCTAGATCTCAGTGTGTGCCAAATTTTCCTCTTTTTCATTGTAAGCACCCCCCCCTTACCTCAGCATGCATTCCTGTTCAGATGGAAATGTGCGACATCCTTTTAGGGTCCTTTCTATATACATTAGTTTTTTTTAAGCACATATTTATATTTCCAATGCACACTCAGAACATGACTAACAGATTTATCTTTATAATAAAAAACACTTAAATTATAATCTCAAAGTTGATCAATTTGAGCAAAATTTGTGTTTTTTTTCAGCCTAGGAAAAATCTGGGCAATGCATCATGCCAGGTTCATTAACACTTCCAGTTAAGAGCTTGTGACCTGTGAATGAAAACATAGGCAGGAGAGGTCTGAAGTCAGAAAAAGTCACAGTTTCTCTACCTCCTGGGGGAAAAATGGTAATTCCAGTTTGCTGGTGTGCATGGCTGCAAGCAAGACAGATTGACATTCCCATTCTATCCCAACTTTCTGTCAGGTATACATCCCATTTTCAAGCATTTTTTGATTTCATAATGATATCAGAGCTCGGAGAGTCTGGTGTGTGGTAACGACACCCCACAGGAGTGCAAAGCTTCTGTTCTGCAAAAGAAAAAATATAAAGAAGTGAGCAGTGTTCATGTGCATGTGTTAGTTAGATTTATGGCATAAAATACATCAGACGAGTCCGAAAATCTCCACAAAAACATCATCTGTCAGATCGTTTCACAGAATTCTTATAACAGCAAAACGTTTTTTTTTTTTTGTTTGTTTTTGTTTTATTTTATTTTTATTTTTTTTAAATTTTATAAAGAATTAAAAAATAAAGGTTCTGAGTGTGTGTGCGTGTGTGTGTGTGTGTGTGTGTGTGTGTGTGTGTGTGTGTGTGGGGGGGGGGGTGTTACATTTATAGTTTTATAAATTACTATAGCTAATTTTGTAAACAATCAAACTTCTTTCAAGGAGCTGATCTGATAAAAATTTTTACTCAGTCTTGACAGCTGTATAATTTACAGAATGATTTCTTTTTACTTTTTTTTTTTGGTTTTAAGTATGTGAATCAAAAAAATCTAATTAAAAATAGGTTTTATAGGCCTGATTTATTTATTTATTTATTTTTTTGTTTTGCTTGTAAATTATTAAACAAACCTTTAAATTGTGAAACATGTCATGTCTTACTGTAGAAACATCTTCATTATATGAATCTTGACATTTTGGTCCGACCCTACACATTATCCTGCTGTCTCTGGACCTATGTTCTTATTTTAATATTGCTGCATTGAGCTAAAATGACTGCATCTTCCTTCAAATTAAATAAAATAACTCATTAGAGTGCCGAAACTGGTTATAATTGATTCGTATGATTAGAAGTGAGCTAGAAATCGTTATTCTGAGCGTGGAATAACAAGTGTAATGAGTCATTAATTACGATGTAGATACGAGTGGGACTTAAATGTTCTTTAAAATGTAAGAAGCATTACTAAGAAATAATCATGAGCATAAAATTCTTTAATTAAAAAAAAAAACTAACAAAAAAAAACATCAAATGTCAAGTAAAAAATATGACTTTTGTGTGATTTGGGCGTTGATTAGGCAATATGTGCTCTGGCGAGAAAGTACATACCATACACTAGCGCTTTTGTGTTTATTAAACCTTCTGATGCTTGTTTTGGTGCAAGAATCTACAGTCTGAGTTAGAAAGAAATCAGCCATGACATTACTTCCTTTCACTGTTTGTTGGATTATTTGTATGGCCATTGGTGGCGCTGTTGCACAAATATGAATTCATTTTTCCTAGGTGGATGCCAAAAAAAATGAAACCTTCTATCGATGGATTGCAATCTTTGATAGACAGGAGTGCTTAGCCATGCAAGCCAATTTGCTGCTGAGTCATCCTGTGTGTAATTTTCTTAACACTATGATAGTCGACCGCAATTCTGTACACCGTAATAGTCACGATTTTTTATGCATTGACATGCTGCCATTAAGAATGTACTTTTTACAATGATCACTCACCTGCTTATTTAATAGGCGTCGAACACCAGGAAGGTGACATGTCACGTCACATAAAAAAAAACTAAAACAACGACAAAAAAAACCCAGCGGAATTGCTAAGCACTCAAGCGTGTAGGAATGAGACCGACCGGGTGCCTAATGCAACATGTAGTCTGAGTGTCTGCGCTTGCAGTCAGCGTGCTTTAGCTAAGTAGCGCCAGTCAATACTTCAGACAACAGTACGGAGTGCACTGCGCACTTCACGCGGCACAAAGCAAGATGTTTGCTTGTTTCTCTCAGCAGACTTGCTAAGAGGGGTTTGTATGAACAGTGCTTAGCTAATAATTGCACGCGGTGAATAAACTCTATGTTGGATACACTGTAAGCCAGAATGATTTAGCCAAGATTAAAGTGCAGGTTCTGTTTGTGAAAGTGCTGTTTGATTGATAATTATGCAGTAATATTATACTCTAATGGGATCTTAAATATGGGATCTATATTCTAAAATAACAAAAAATAAATAAAAGTAATGTAAAAATAAAAATAAGAGATTTATTTTACTATATTATACATATATTAGTGGGTCTTTATTTTTACATTTGTTTATCTATATATTTGAATGTGTGTGTGTATATATAGTAGGGTTTTCTTTTTCTTTTTTTTTATTTAAAATCTCCCTAGCCACAGTTTCTTTTTCTTCTCACTAATAACAACGATAATAATTTATATTTTAATAATACTAATGTATGTCTATACACTGATCAGGCATAAACTTATGACATTATAGCATTATGACCGGTGAAGTGAATAACACTGATTATCTCTTCATCATTATTAGAGAGACAGCGCATGTAGGACGTTTTGGAGACAAGGTGAGGGAGGTGAGATTGAGATGGTTTGGACATGTGCAGAGGAGGGACATGGGGTATATCGGTAGGAGAATGCCGACGATGGAGCCACCAGGAAGGAGGAAAAGAGGAAGACCAAGGAGGAGGTTTATGGATGTGGTGAGGGAAGACATGCAGGTAGTTGGCGTGAAAGAGGCAGATGTAGAGGACAGGGGGGTATGGAGACGGATGATCCGCTGTGGCGACCCCTAATTAGAGAAGCCGAAAGAAGAAGAAGAAGCACGCTTTATCAAGGCATAGATTTGAGCGAGTTTGACAAGGCTTGACAAGGTCATGACAAGGGATGGCTGGGTCAGAGCATCTCCAAAACTGCAGCTCTAGTGGTATGTTCCCGATCTGCAATGGTCAGGATCTATCAAAAGTGCTCCAAGGAAGGAACAGTGGTGAACCGGCAACAGGGTCACGGGCAGCCATGGCTCACTGATTAACATGGGAAGGCTAGTCCATGTGATCCGATCCAACAGATGAGCAACTGTAGCTCACATTGCTGAAGAACTTAATGCTGTTAATGCAGGACGGGTCAGGACTGTTTTGGCAGATAAAGGGGGACCAACACAATATTAGGCAGCTGGTCATAATGTCATGCCTGACTGATGTATACAGAGCAACATCAGAAGTCATTCTGATATATATTTTGCAGTAACATCCTCAAAGTAGTTCTCACAATGTAAAGCCATATATGAAGGCCTGGTGTGGCTGTAAGGGATGAGAAGATTCTCCTTGGAAACCCTGGTCAGTTTAATCCTTATTTGAGTGAAAGATTCGGCCCGACCTTCCTTCATCAGCTCGCATTAGCTGTGTAATCCCATCTCATTCACTTTCTCATTTTGCGGAGTTAAGAGTGGCAGCGCAGTTAGCTGGAGGAAACTGCTGAATTTCTTCAAGAGAAGATAAGTGGTGGTGGTGTACTGTCTCATAGCTCAAAGGGCCTCAGTCAGACGCTAGCGCTGGGCAGTTTGTTAATTAATCGTTCAATCGGAATGACTCATTTAATCGAAAATCCTTGACGAAAAGTCGATTTTTAAAGTTTACACAGAAAAGCAAGCATGGTTTTTTTTATGTTAGCTGTTTTTCGGAAAGCATGGCTGTAGAATATTTAAACCTTAATATTTCCATCGGTCCAGGAGTGATTTATTCCTTTTATAATACAGCAATATGAAGCAGCTGTATATTTGTATATTTGACCACAATTGAGTTCAAACAATAATAGATACTTGTTCCTGTAAGTATTTCTTTCTAAAAGTATCCAGAATCCTTTATTTCTCAAGGTTAGTACTTTGTAACCTCTGACTGTTACACACACTATAAGTTTATAGACACCTAATAATAAGATGCTCTTTTTGAACATACAATTATACATTTACTCCCCATTTGCTGTTATTGTAACCTCCACTCTTCTAGGAACGTGTTCCACCAGATTTTGGATTGTGCTTATGGAGGTTTGCACTCATTCAACCACAAGGGTGTTAGTAAAGTCAGTGACTGATGTAGGTGAGGAGGTGTGGGGTGCAGTCAGCGTTCCAATTCATGCCAAAAGTGTCCAGTAGGGATGAAGTCTAAGCTTTGCAGCAGGCCACTCAAAGTCTTCCATGCCAACGCATGTAAACTATATTCAATGGACATAGTCCCAAAGCAGCTTTACAGAGATAAAGAGGTTGTACATTTGGAATCTATAAATGTAGTGCCTATAAATTTGTTCCTTAAAGTTTTTTTTTTGTTGTTCGTATTTGAGTGAGCCAGTGGTGACTGTGGCAAGTTAAAACTCCCTGAGATGGCATGAGTAAGAAACCTTGAGAGGAACCAGACTCAAAAGGGAACCCATCCGCATCTAGGTGTCACTAAATGTCTATTAATAACAGTTTAATCGTTGTTGAGGTGTACTGTTCACTGATGGGTGCTTACATGGAGAACTTTATATCTCTATGAATGAAGGGAAAATTTCAAGACATCCTATACAATGTTTCCAACTATGTGGTAACAGTTTGTTGAAGAACCACATATGGCTTAAATGCTAGATGTCCCAAATATTTGTCCATATACTATAGCACTGACACTGGAGACTCCTTCCTGAAAGGTTGCCTTCATAAAAACAAACTGTTAAATAATATATTCCTGTGTAAGTTATTACTATAAAACAACATACATGAACAAGCAAGGTATATTAAATGTTGCAGCATTAGCTACAGTCCGAACTGCTGTTTTACAAAGTAAATCAACAAAAATGCGTTCAACTGCTTGAATTCAACTGCTTTGTGGAGTAAATGTTACTAGCAGTTTTAACAACACTGTGAATATAGTGTTGCTAGGCTGTATTCCAAAAGTAATGAATGTAAAAATGCATTACATTTTATTTTAAAGCAGATTAAATTAGACAAAATTTGTGGTAATAGGTATTCTATTAAAAGAAAATAAATAGACATCAACATTATACATTATCATACAGAGAGTATACTCAGTGGAATGAAAAGAGATATGTTTTAAGGTTTGATCTTATAATGGGCTAAGACAAAACACCAAGTCTGCTGTTAGACCTTTTAAAAACCCTGTCATCTTTGTGTTTTACCCGTAATTGAAGAAAGGCCATAATTGCGTGGGAGACATTAAGAGTCCAGACGCATGATGTGTACAAAGATTGACTGCAATGTTTTAAAGGGGGCCAGGCAATTTTAAGCTTCAGAAACAAACAATAGATTTATATTGAATCCTAAAATCAGAGGTTTATACTATACTTTTTTACTCAAGTTAAAATAAAGAAGTTTGGGTCTGACATGTACTTAAGTAAAAAGAAGCCATTAGTACTCACATCTGGACCTCACATCAGATTAATATAAGGGGTGTCAATCGATTCAAATGATTAATGGCATGATTGTCACGAGTTAACTCAACATTAAACACAACTTAATCGTACATTTTTATCTGTACTAAATGTACTTCAAATGAATACTTTTCAAGTTTTTAATAATCAATCAATATGGCCTTGGACAAATATGGATGATTTATGCAAATATATGTTTATTATTAGTGAAACCAAACTCAACATGAAGACACAATATTGTTGTAAATGTTTTAAAGTAATTATTGTGTTTCAAATGACGTAAACCATCAGGACACCAATCGGAACCTTTGCTATGTTTCCACAAGGTTAATGAGGTGATACCGGAGAAACTGCACCTCATCTAACTTTCATACGGATTACATAATCTAAGAATATTTAATTTAAAAGTAGACATTTCAAGCTTTTTATTTATATATTTATTATGTCTGTGAGGCAAAGTTTCACTGAGATTCAGATTGTTTTATTTATGTGTCTGTGAAGAGAGATGACAGAGATGGCAGAGAGCGCCCCCTGTCTGTTTTTTTTATTTTACAAAAGCATGCTTTTTGTTGTTTATTATTAGTTTTTAGAAATAAAAGTAGACCCTTTACAGATTCGATTGATATATTGATCTTATCTGTACGATCAAAAAAGACAGAGTAATTTAAGTTCGTTTCGGCATCATGAGAAAAAAAAGGCCACATTTGAACATTTGACGAACCCTGAGGACTAATTGTGTGCATCGTGGCGGATTTTGGTGACGATTTGAGACTTGCCGTATCAGCTAAACAACGGTTTACTGATTAAAAATACGTTTTTGGTGGAGTTTTTAACGTTTTTGAGTAAATAAAGGAGGTCATGAATAAACGTGTGTCGCGTTGAAGATTTTAATTTCGCCTCTTTTAGATGATTTAGATTTATAAAAAAAGAAATTAATAAAAATGAACGCCATTGAAGTGAATTTGTGTTAACGCGTTATTAAATCGTTCGTTTTGACGGTCCTAATTAATATATTAATACAAAACGATTTCAAATTGTGTTCCCTAATAAATGTATCCAGGCTGAACATCTACCATATAGAACATAAGCAGAGAAAAGATGATGATGATCATGTGATCTGTCTGTTCTCAGTCATATTTACATCGTTTAACACCCTCTGTCTCATCCACGTTAACCCCAGATTTCTTGCTGCCTTCTGCCTGCTCATTGTTGGTTTCATAAACCATAAGTCTACATCTGTGGTGCATGATAGCCTCGCAATGACAGTAAGCAGGTTGATGGGCTGAAAACGGCACAGTGAGAAGAAATATTGACATTTCACCAAATAGATTAAAACTAAAGTTGGTTTGAAAATGTAAGAAGTACAAAGTTTAGATATTTGTGTAAAAATTAAAAGTTGTCTGAAAAATAAATAGTGAAATAAAGTACTGATACCAGAAAAATCTACTTAAGTGCAGTGACGCAGTATTTGTACTTCATTACTTCCCACCTCTTTCTAAAATGAACTGAATTACAAATAAGGGAGTTTTACGATCGCTGTTTTGTATCATTTACGAACAAGCTGCAGTCCTTCAACAGATGATCATAACACGCACCGTATATTTTCTTATCCGTTTCTGCCTGTATTTGATAATATTGTTAACAGATGCTACTTATATTGATACAAGTAGAGGCTGTTATGACAGCTATTAATATTGGTCCTAGCTATACTGCTTGAGAGGATCAATCTCGCATGGTTGGAATGGTATAAATCGCCAAAAGTGAGTCATTATGGCCATCAGTACTGTTTAATTACCTGACAGTGTTTATTCTGTGATAGGCTACATGAACTTGGCATTGTGATTAATTCAGAACGACTGCTTGTTGTTCATTATGGCATGTCTGAGTGCGAGACTCACACGTGTGCAGACTGCGAGTGTGTCCGTGCATAGAGCTTTATATAGTTAACTTGAGCGGAAATATGTTTTCAGCACTATGTCTCCCCGAAGAGGAAAATAGCCAGTCTAATCAAGCACGAGGCTGCTCACTTGAAATTCAAATGTACATAACCGATATATATGCACGATAAGGACAAAAAAAACATAAAAGACCACCTGACCATAAGATTTGACCATTTTTTCCAATGGCCTCTACCTGTAAAGCATTGGACCTATTATGAAATATGAACAAAAGTTTATGGATTTGGTTTTGTGCCCAGTGGCATGGTCATGCTGGAACAGGTTTGGTCTCCTAGTTTATGTGAAGGGAAAATGTAATTCTACGGTACCCAAAGACACCCTATACATTTGTGTGCCTCCAGCTTTTGGTAACAGTTTGGGTGTATATAGATTTTAGAGAAATACAGTGTACAGTGGAACCTCGGTTTGCAAATGTAATTCGTTCCAGATAAGTATACTCAAACCAAATCAAATTTCCCAATAAGAAATAATGAAAATTCGGATAATGCGTTCCAGGACCCAGAAAATATTCATATAAAATTTAAAATACATTACAATATACAGTAATACAGTATCATAATACATTTATAAGTGATATTTGTCGTATTACTGTATATTGTAACAATAATAATCTCAAATTAAAAGTAAAAAACAATGTTTAGAGGAGAGTCTGTGCTGGTGTGAGGGAGACGAGGCGGAGAGGAGGATAAGGGTAACTGCTGGGAAGGAGGGGAATCACGTTGGGAAGGCTTTCACTTCTTCACTTAGTCTACATTTTTTCTTAATCACTTCCAGTTTTTGACTCATTTGAATCTCATTTTTTTTGTAAGTTTTACTAAAAGCGGATCTGATGAAACTTCTGAAAACCAACGTACCAGCGCAAAGTTCGTGTAACAAAACTTACACAAAACATACACCAGGCCGTTCGTAACCGAAGTTCCTCTGTATATAGGTTTAAAAGAAATGCCTTTTTTTTTTATATATATATTTTAGGAAAATATGTGTGTTTGTATGCCCTTTGTATTGAAATATCAGGTGTACAAAATACCAATTCATATTAAATCTAAGTTTAATGTTGGGGTCGGGTTTACAATTCAAATATTTTTCCTACCATCTTATGAAATCACATCAATTTGCAATCTTTTTCTCTCCATTTTATTCTCCTGAGGCAGTGTTTTTGTGCGGCCTCTAACAACAGGATAGTGTCGGGTTACCCGCAGCAACTCCAACTCTTTATTTGTCTGAAAAATGGAAATGACACAGCCCAAATTTTCCTCTGTTTTTACGCATATGCAGTATAGGGATGGGAGCGTTTTCAGTCATTTCGATGACGACAAGCAATTATCGGAAAACATTTGAAAATACCTGTGTGGACTAGTGTTTAAATTATTCATTAGTAGTACCTTCAGTATCTTTTAGATGGAAGCAAGGTGATTGACTACTGACCAACTGACTTAAGTTAAACCTTTAATTAACCTCCAACATTCTACAACACCTCAATTCCATTTGGTTCCATATTTGAGTTCCACACCTGCTCATTCATTTTCATTGGTCCACTTTGGGAGCAGGACAACCTGAGCTTTTCATGCTACACTAACTCATGCATCAGCACACAGAAAGTTATATATGTCAAGATAACAGCAACAATCCATTTCTGAATTCCCTCAGTGTCTTAAGGTCCTGTCATGTTTATTTTACTTTTCCACTGAATGGCTGTCCAGTTTAGTAAAACCTTGAGAGATTATTTTGATGTTTCACCTCCTGTCCCAAGTTTTATGTGGGATTGAGGACTGGTACATGGTTTCATCATTATTGTCAGGGAAATCACACTAGGATTTGACCCTATGCACCCTCGAGCTGCCATTCTGGAACATGAGGAGCATGTCAGTGTTAAGTTGACAGTTTGATTTTGTCTGAATTTATGTTTGTCCAGGTGGGCAATGGGCTGAAACTGTCAAATAAAGCTGCTCTGGTTGGATCGTTTTTTCTTTGTCCAGGGAGGATAGAACCAATTTATTAAAGCAAGTATCGTAATTATCCGATGAACCCTTTGTAAACAGTTCAAACAGACGACTGAAGTGAATGAAATCCAGCAGACTAATAAAGGGGATAATGAAGGGTGCTCATAATAAATAATGCGCACTACTTGATTTGCTCCTGTTTAATTAAGAAATATTCATGAAGTGGTATTTATTCGTCTCCAGCCATTTATGCTCCTCTTAGGGCTCATAGAGTGTCTTTACTCCGACACCTTTTTCTGGCTTCAAGCTTCAGAATCTTGTATCTGTATATGTGTACAACTACGAGCTCCAATGTCTGAATGATATGTAACTGTTATAAGGTCGCAAGGTCAGAACGAACTCTCCATCTAGTGAAGAAAACCGTGGCAAGTTTTAAAGGAGGCAGTATTTCAGCTGACTGTCTAAACGCCAAAGCTTTGTGTAAAACTGACGGTCATGTTAGAGGAGGATATTTTTGGCAAGAAATAAAGTTTAACATCTGTTCATGTATATATTTGTTTGCTCAAAATAAATCTTGATACCATTAATTTACATAATTTGTTGCATAGAACAAAAGGAACATGAACAATGAAAACAATGAAAGACTAGCTGTTTCCAAACCTTTGGCAGGTGCTGTATATGGGTGTTTGTTGATAAAACAATTTTTTACTTACAGTCTTGTTTGTCTGTGACAACTTGCTGACATAAACGCATTTGGTCATGGCACCAGAAAAGCTTAGTCAATTGAATAGAGTTTTGAATTAAAAGAAAAATAGCGAGAATGAGAACGAGAGAGAGAGAGAGAGAGAGAGAGAGAGAGCGAAAGAGAGTGATATGTCCAGTAAATATGATACCTACACTATTATAATCATCTATACATCTTCACCCATGCTCCTGTCTACTTTTTCTGTCCTTCGTCAGCATGTCATTCTGTCATGTCATCTAATAGGTCACTGGGAGTGATGGGTTGCCAGTACCTCGCAGTGGCACCTGTCAAAGCACTGACTGAAAGGTGTTTATTTGCATGACTCCAGTATGTGTCCACCTAGCAGAGTCTTCAATCACCCTGGCAGGTTACAGACAGCTTGCACAAGACAGCCTCCCTCGTTTGTTAAACCCGACACAGGGATCCGGAGAACTTGACACTAAGCACTGGAGCTTTTCCTTTTAAAACCCTTGGTGTTTGTCCAGGGCATCAGAACAGACATCAGTGGCACAAATCTGTAAATCTGTTCATCTATCAGGCATGAGCCAAAAAATTATGGAAGCATATGGCGGGATCTTCTGTCACAAAAGCAGAAGTGCTAAAGTGTACTCGATGACTGAAAGGGTCATGTGGACGTGTACAGATGGAGCCGATTACACGGGCTCACACCCAGTAAATGCAAACTTGCCTTCAGCTCCCCTCGCACGCTCACACTTACAAACACTCGAGCACAGCATATGTCCAGAAGTGCAGTCACACCCCATGAGTCTCCTCTATCCGTCTTTATCCCTTTCTCTTAACATCTTTCTCCTCGTGTGTTGCCATCTTTCAAAATGAGACAGCATTTTGGGCTTCACCCCGCATGAAAATGTTAGTGGCGAGCTACTTATTGTGTTGCTGCTCTAATGGGACAGTTTGCTAAACAGGTATCATTAAACATACGTTATGGATGACCGCACAGCTCAGGTTACTCAGTGTACGGAACAGCTACTTAATAAATGTTCTCCAGGTTCTTTCTCTAGAAAATCATGCCAGTCTGTGGAATGTCTACTCGAAATTCCCTTGAGGTCTAAATGTGTGCACGTGTTCATGGCATCCTGCAGAGATCCATGTTTCTGGATAGGCGCTGGATCCACTGTGATCCTGACCAAGATAAATCACTTACTGTTGATCAATGAACATTATAAACAATAATGGCTGGTCTGAAATGAACAAAATAGCTGGACTGAATAGGTACTTAATGAGTCAGAAAACTGCAGATCTGTACAGTTAAACTATTTTAGTAATTCAGTTATTCTCTGGGCATTTCTTTTTACACTTTGCCGCTTTAGAATGCTGAAGGCTGTAGTCTGATATAGCCTACACACTTTTCCGTGTCGGTTTACTACAGAAAAACAAACTGCACTTTGAAGACAGAGGTGTAACTGAATTAAAAAGGAGCTTGCGGTATTCTGTTTTAAAAAAAAACTCAAAAGTCTATTTTGTAATAGATATACCTTTGCGTTTGCTGACAGGTTTTGGGGAAATTGTGTTACAGTTTTCCTTCACCGTTTACAGAATCCTTTTTCCGACCCCTGTTCTTTGATTGGTTTGTTAACTGTCTGTGTTCCCCTGTTGTATCAATCCAGTGATGCAATTCAATATTGTACGAACAGTTACATTTTATTTCTTTGGTTCAGACCGACAGCAAATCCTACATTTACTTAAGTGCTTTTTGACTTGGCCCTTTTTTAAACAGGCCTTTGTAGTGCAAAAATATAAAGAAAAAACATTTTATTCTGTTCTGTCTTCAGGAAGATGCAGCTCTACCTCTGCCATGTTAATCTGTATTCTATGTGACTCTCAGGACACCCCTCGGTCTCCATAGCGTTGTGATACTTCATAAAGGCTATTCTATTCTATTCACGTAGCAGCAGCAGTGCTGAGAGAACACTCTCGAGAATCAGTTTAGCGAGAAGGAATCAATCTACATATCAAATACTGGCCACAAATTATTGTTCACTTTTAAATTAGAAAAACAATAGATCATCTACTATTAATTGTATATGAATAAATAGTTTTTTACCAATCCAAATATGTTAAAAATGGTGCAGCAAATGCCAAATTGTATCAAATTCACACTTTTTAAAATCAACGCATCACATTAGTAATTTTTTGCAGATGCACCGATGTGAATCTTACCATCCCTAGTATGTACGAGCTCACGGATGCCTACAATCGGCAAGTGTTGCTGTGATTGAGAAGGAGAGTTTCGCATTCTTCACACCTAAACCAACTAAATTTGTAACGGATTCCTGGCTATGATGGGCTTGTCATGCCTTATTGTTGTTAAGTCCAAGATTAGCGTTTTATATATCAGCGAATTTGACTTTGACCCTTGTCCCCATTGCCTAGTTGCAGTTTAATCTGTGCTATTATTAGGACCTTTCCCCTCCTCACCAGAAGAGGGCACACTCACCAGAAGCTAGCACAACCTGAAACTCTGGTCTGCAGTTAAGCGAGGTTTGAGCTTTTCTTTATACTAATCGTCTTATAATTTTTATAACCCTTGTTTTTTGTGAAGTTTAAAATATTCAAGTCATGCCAATAAGAATTGTGCGATTTCTCTATTGTGAAACTGCGAGATCGTTCGAAAATAAGCATTACTCTTCGCTCTAGAAGCCGTGTGCAAAACAATACGCAATTCCAAACGAGGTACTACCCTATGAGTGATGGGTATGTGTTTAAAGACCTGGTGGTCTGGAGATTTGTGTGAGTGTGTATGTTTTGAAAAATGGACAGTTTGCCTGGGAATTTGCGCAGTATTATAGAATTGTCATTGTAGGAGAGGAAAACGATTCATCTTTGTGATTTTCGCTACACACACACACACACACACACACACACACACACACACACACACACA
>JAAIIK010000009.1:3172800-3188028 GCA_014706435.1 Silurus glanis
AGATAGATAGATAGATAGATAGATAGATAGATAGATAGATAGATAGAACAACTTCTATTTTTGGCTGCTCCTGGTCAACATCTGCCTCTTTTAAACCAACCACCTGCATGTCTTTCCTCACCACATCCATAGACCTCCTCCTTGGCCTTCCTTTTTTCCTCCTCACATTCTTCAAATGATGATGACCCCATGTCCCAGCTCTGCAAATGACCAAATCATCCCAATCTTGCTTATCTCAGCTCATCTTCAGAAAAGGTCCTCTCATAAACCGATTTCTAATCCTGTCAACACTGTGTGTTGGATTTACTTCAGATTGCCGTATTCATGTGTTCTGTCGTAACACAGGGCAAACTATGGAGCAGTTTGCCTTGAAGTCCTTTTTTTAGGATAATTAGCAGTTCATTGCTCGTTATAGCTGGGCCTTTAGAGAAAAAAGCGCAGTTCAAAGGCAGTTGATGAACACGTCTGAACTGTGGGTCCTCATTAGCATCGGCTTGTCTCTTAGTTAGCACCATGTGTTCTTTGTGTTTTGGACAGTTGGGTGGCTGTGATCTATAAGAGGGAGTCTTTAGTTCTGCTAATCAAACGAATCAAACATAGATCGTGCTAACGTGAGTGACGTAAGTGGCGTCTATATCAAGTGAAAGTAAGAGAAAGTTCCTTCCTTTTTTAATTCTGGCTTGGTCTGCGGGTCAACTAGTAAATCACTGGTGTATAAATGGTGTTATAAATTCATCCCCATCCCACCCGAATTTTTGCTTTCCCTTCTGTTTTCTTATTATTAATTAATTACGCCTGGTGCATTGAGAGAATGCTGGGTGATTAGGATGTGTGGAGCTGTCACATGAGCCTTTGTACAGGTCCAGCAAACCAATTAGCCGCTGCTGATAATTAGCATCCCGGCTGGATGCGCGCATCAGGTGGTGTGAATGAGGACAAGCTGTGGGTTGGCACCCTATCACGTCTTCTTCTTTAGGGGATAGACAGATCACAGCACGCTTCTTTCTATTCCTTCACATTTCTCCTCGGTGTGTCACCAGCTGCAGCGATCAGCGGCGGGTTAAAGCAACGCTTTGCTAGCCCCATCAGCGGCTTCAACAGTACCGTGACTTTGAGGAATGTTTAACGAACACATCCCAGTCCCATGATTTTTCCTGCTCCCTGCTGTCTCTGGGCAAGCTCTGTAGGCTTGATGGATTTCTTTTGGTCTAAGTGAGGCTACAGCAGTAGCGCATGTCATGCTGAGGTTCATTAGCTGGAATTGGAGCACATGTTCTGTGGGGTTTTTGCATGCAGAAATTTTAGCATGATGTGATTTTTACATTCATTTTGTATATATTTATAAATACTAAATATTGTCTGATATTGATCATGTATTTATAATAAAAATCGATATACATTTTTCTTTTCAGGTTGGATTTTTTTTTTTTTTCAGGAAAGTACTGAATTCTGCTGTTTCCTAATTTTATATGATACATATTTTTCTACTTTGAAATCATCTAAAGAACTTTTATTTCTCACTTCATCTTCATTGCTTTTTTCTTTTTCCATGAGACTAAATAAGACTGAAATGGTTGCTTATTTTCTGTGGAGAAAAAGATAACACAGCACATCTTCCTGTCGTGCTGAACGCATGCACTACCTCGCTACCTGTAATATACAGTAAATTCATGACCACTTTATCAATTCATGATGCACTTTGCATACTTCAGGAACAGTGGTGTTGCTCTCACACATGAGTAAACCAAAGGGGAATGATCTTTCCAGTGGGAGTTTAAATTGTCTGAATCTGCAAGCTTTCCTAGCAATAAGCACATTGAAAGCAGTGCTCATTTTCACAAGAGGTGAGCAGGTGGTTAGCGGTTCACACCCCGAAAGCAGGACCAATTTGCTCTCGTCCCCAGTGGAGTCGGAGGTGCCGGGTGCGTGTAGATGTAGCGCAGGGCTGTTGCATGATGGCTGGATTGGTGATGATTGTTCTCAGTGATGTCAGTCTGATGATTGTCATTGTGTCTGTTGAGATGGTCAAAGTCTAGGAGTGTGTGTGTTTTTAATTTGTAGAGAAATATGGATGCAAGTCAGAATCTGAAACAAAATACATTATTGATCCCACAGTGAAATTGTTAGGTTCTTGTTGCTCGCAGTACAATAAAGTGAAAAGAAAAAGAGATATTTAGTATATATATATATATATATATATATATATATAATATTGTGGTGACTCGCCGCTGCATCGGGCTGAACACAGACGCAGGAAACTCATATGGGGAATACAGTGTCTTTATTGGAGTTTAAAACTGAAAGTAAAAAGGGGTAAAAGCGTTCTGGTGCTCAGGAAAGGGGGTGTGGAGTGGCTGGAGAGGGAGAAGGAGCGGGGTGTTCCCGCCACGCTCCGATGCCTCAGGTCTCGACAGGTGGGCTGGCCCTGCCCAGGTCGCCATCGGCTCGCAGGGGTCAGGGCCTTCTTCTACGGAAATTCCTCTTCCGCATCTGACATCTTTGCCTGTGGTGAGAGAGAATAGGTGAGAGAGCCACCATTAGTCGGGAGCCAAAGGTTCTTCCCCTCAATGTCCTCCCGGCATCCTTTTATAGATTTTGCTGGCCTTGAAGACAGTGAGGAGCTGCCACTCTAATTGAGCTTCAGCCATGTCTCTTCAGCATGCCACACCTCCTTTCCTCCGCGCTAGGCTGCGCCGCCTTAGCGGGGTCCTTCCGCAACCTGCCGGCTGGTTGAGTTTGCGGCCCATCATCACAAGATATATATGACATCTATATATGACATGCGGTACAATCAATGAATTTCCAATCTTGTTTCACTATTCTGCATGTAAATGTGTAGCAGCAGTGAAATAGGTGGCAGAAAAAGTTAGACTACAATGATACTACAGACTTTTATGACTACAGTTATACAAGCTATTGCACATATAACAATTATTGCACTTAAATTAAAATTATTACACATAAGTTGCCCAACGTATTAACATTATATAAGTGTAGCTATACTATATCTATAAATCAATCAAATCAAAGTCAATATCTGTAACGTGTACCAGCTGTTTAACACTTAGAGGGAGGAGTTATATAGTTTGATGGCCACATGTAGAAATGATTTCCTGTGGCGCTTTGTGGTCTTAAGGCTGTCACAGAAAGTACTCCTTAGACTGACCAATGTTTTATTTAGTGGGTGGGTGGAGTTGTCTAAGATGGAATGTACTTTGGACAGCATTTTCCTTTCAGACACTATCGTCAAAGAGTCCATCTTCTCCCCAACAACATCGCTGGCCTTACGCATCAGTCCGTTGAGTCTGTTTGTGTCTGCCATTCTCAGCCTGCTTCCCCAGCATGCTACAGCATACAGGAGAGCACTGTTTTGTAAAACATTCTCAGAATCGTCCAGCAGATGTTGAAGGACCTCAGCCTCCTCAGAAAATAGGGGGGAAGGGTCTTGCCCTTCCTATAGAGTACTTCAGTGAAATAATGCATTTCTAGGTTTTTTTCTGTGTTCACTTCTGTGTTTTTTTCCATAAAATGTCTGATGCATATACAGTCCCAGCCAGTGCAGGTCATAAGTTGATTTAACTCTCACACACTGTGGTATTTGTCTAACTCATTACCATTGTATTGTTACTTGAAATCTAATATACAGGACTGGTATCTGTGTTTATATAATGGTAAAAGGAGGTAAAGGGGCTTTTTACTTGTCACATGTACATTACAACACAGGAAAATTTTAGGAAGCCGGGGCCAAATTGCAGGATCAGCCATGATACAGTGCCCCTGAACTGCAGTGAGTTAAGGGGCCTTGCTCAGGGGCCCAGGAATGGTAGCTTGAACACTCGGTTGAACCCCCGGCCTTCCAAATCAGTAACCGAGAGCTTTAACCACTGAACTACCACTTTCCACCATATAACTGCTTGCATAAGTATTCACAGTGCTGTGAACGTTTGCGTTTTGGCAGTTGCCCCTATTCAGAGTGACTTTTATACAACTGAACAGTTAAGGGGTTACAGGCTTCACTGACAGGCCCAGTAGTGGCAGCTTAGTGGTGCTAGGATTTGAACTCAATACGTTCTGATGAAGCCGAAGGTTTTACGCACTTTTTCCCACTCACTAAATTTCACTGGATGGATTCCTTTATCAATGGATAGCAGACTCAAGGTTGCACCATATTCTTCATTTTTAAATAATTGATGTACCCTTGCTGTTCGATTTTTTTTTAAAGTTTGGGAGATATTTCTATAACCCTGCCTGGTGATTTATCAACATCATGTTCCTTCATAATGCCTTTGATTTAGAAAAGTTCTTCTGCAAACTTTTTTTAGGGTATGTCACTTGCAGTGGTGAACAGTAGCAAAGTAAATGTAATTCGTTACTGTACTTAAGGAGATTTTTCAAGTGTCTGCACTTTACTGAAGTATTACCATTTGGTGAGACGTTTACTTGAACTACACCACATTTCAAAGTCAAATGTTTTACTTTGTACTCAACTTAACAAACCACCAATCAGGGTCGCTCTGTTTTGAACCTGTTTTGATTGGCGCTTGGTGTATCTACTTAGCACTAACATACAGTTCAGCTTCAGTTCAACAGCAAGCAGAACATTTTGAGAGGAATAAATGATGGAAGAAACTCCTGACTCGAACTCGCCACAACACCCGTGGCCTTATTTGAACTTTTTATTTAAGTAATTGAAAAAAAACGTTTTTGGTCTCATGATCATTTATAGAGATATCTATCAGTGTTTGACTCTTAAATATCATTCTGGTAATAGATCAGTGTGTTGAGAGTCACATTAGAGTCTTTTCACATAAACTGAGTTGATTACCAAGAGTCTTGTGACAAAAATGATAATAGGAACATTATAGCCATGATAAATCCTAGCACTTTAGACACTTAAGCACATTTAAAGGCAAAATACGTTTGTACTTTTCCTCAAGTGAAAGTTTAAAGGGACACTTTTACTGGAGTAATATTTTACCCAGTGTATCTCTACTTTTCCTTTTTATATTTCGTCCACCACTGTTGCAATTGTTTATGCACACTAATTTTACAGCAATAGGGTGAATACTTTTAAAATTTTTTCTTTGAAAATAATTTTGCTATCTTCATCGATTTTGTTATTAGATTTACGATTATATGTTAAAAAAGACTACCGTATTTTTTTTTTCCTGGTTTCACAAATTTCAAGCCAAAAAACTGAACCCCATAACATTAGACCAATGAAATTTCTGAACGGAAACGGAAAAACGCACCTCACCTGTGTTCTGAGCTGCACGGCATCGGGAGAAAAAAAGTTTTTTTTAAACGCACGACAATGCCAAAAGATAAACTCCCGAGAGAAATAGTTGTGAAAGGAAGGAGGAAGACAGTGAACTATGACTTTCTTGGTAGGCTACTGTTTAGATACAAGCCGTGTAACGCGTTGAGTCTGGGTCATGGGAGAGCTCGCTAACTCCAGTTGCAACAGAAATCATATAAGCACAGACAGGTTTCCAAAACTCATGCTTTTTTATTTTTCTTGGCAACAGCGTTACGGGTTAGTCAAAGAAACTTAGAAATGAGCATCAGAAAATAATAAGGACATATTCCTCGGCCTTGCACACATGCAGTAATACCGGGAAATGCGGCGGCAGGCTATTCCTAAAATGCCGCTCTGCTCTTAAAGGAGCCACAACATATTTCACCCGTTACACCGTGTAACTGACACTGTCTTTCGTTAAAGCCTGTGTAAAGTTCATTAGTTTCAGTGTAGACACTTATAGACAGGTGCGGCTTATTTATGTTTAAAATAAAAAATCTTTGTCAAATTCAGTGTGGCTTATATATGCGCTTTATAGTCCGGAAATTATGGTAGTTCTGTTTCAGAATGTGGAAAACTTCAGGAGGCATGTGTTCAGGAACAGACCCAGTCGCGCACACACAAGAATGCATTCGGCTTCGGACAATGAGCCCTGCCTGGCTGTGGGTTAGAAGTAATAGACAATTACACTCATTGCAGCATCTGTAGACTCGATTAGAGCTCAGATCTTTGGCTTTAATGAAACTGTTCATCAAAGACACACAGCTGTGCTCACCTCGGGGTGTGTATATGTTTGTGCACTGGCCATGCCTGCGAGTATTACAGCAAGGCGCAGAGCATGGTAAGGGGTCATCGATCGACAACGGACAGCTTAACGGCTTGCGAATGCTTGGGTGGGCTCCTTAAAGGGCCGAGCTTAAGGCATATGTACTTTAGTGGCCTTGCTCTCCAGGGAGTATTTAGGACAAGGTTTACTACTCAAGTGCATTTATGTAACTTTGATTTTGTGTGTGTGTGTGTGTGTGTGTGTGTGTGGGTGGGTGTGTGTGTGTGGGTGGGTGCGTAGAAGTGTGTGTTCATGTGGTCCGGGGAAAATTTCTCACTACTGTTGCATAAAAGAGCAGCTGCTTTAATTTCTATATTTGGTGCCATCTTATTTATTTAGACTTGCGTTCTCTTTCTCTATCTCTCACATCTCACATGTTCGCAGTTACATCCTCACAGTTACAGTGAATTCTTTTCGCCAAATTATTCTTACCTGTTTTTACAGTCCAAACTGTTCTTCAATGTCTGAGTCTAAATCTGTATTTGTGTACTTGTGTGTACATATGTCTCAAGTTTATTATTTTTTTTTCTCCCTGTGCAGCTGATAAGGCTGATTTAGTGTGTGATGGGGAGTGCGCCCTGCAGGTTCAGTGCTGAGACCTTATTTAACAGGTCAACAATAGTGTGTGCGAACGAGGAAGCTCATTAATGAGCCATGGAGCCAGGATTTCTAGCGGTGGTACTGAATCAAAAACGCAGGACGTAGCCTCTTTCTCTGGTTGTCTATGAGGGTGTTGAAAATAACTGATGACTTCCCACTTGCGCACAAACGCACTGCAGATTCATGCTAACAACGAGAGCCAAGGAGCAAGAGAGTCCAGAGACTGGAAAGTCAAATGTTGATTGAGTTAGGAGAGACAGAAGGATGGATGAAGAAACAGAGAGAGAGAGAGAGCAAGGGCATAGAGTATAATGGCCAGCTAGAGGAATGAGAGTGAGAAATGTTGCAGTTGCATTATTAATGCCCATTTCTGTGGTGAAAATAAAAGACTGCAGGGGCAAGAAGGCTACGCTTGTCAGGCACAAGGGCATAATTAGCCGAACATCCCACTCCACACTGATCATGCTGACAAGAACAGACCATATAAGCTCATGGGCAGAGATAAGAGCGATGTCATGTGAGCCGAGCTGTGCTTATAATGACATCCACATAAATGCTCAACCTTGGTCATGGTCTTTCAGTGGATTCGCTGGGTTTATCCTTGCCAATGTATTCCTCTGATATTCAGAAGCTCCAAAATATCAGCAAATTACTGCTAGATTCTAAATGCAAATTGTATTGTATTGTATTGTATTGTACTTCATGGCCTAATCTACTATATATAAAATGTATAGTGGCCTGGAAAGCCTGTCTGATATCACTAAAGCTGGCAATTATATGTAGATCTATTTTTAGATGCCAGCGTTTCATTTGTGCAGGATCATGCTGGAACACAAACTCTTACTTCTCAGGGTATTTATGTGGAATAGATCCTTTTTTTACCCCATTTAAAATTAAGGGGCTATGATAATATCGATAATAAAATCTGAAGGTGTTTACATTTACTGTATTATACATGGGTTTGAATATCGGTACCAATTATTGTTGTTTAAGTGTCCATGATGTGAATTAGGCAAAAAAGCATTTAAGGACATTTCAGGCAAAAAATGTGGCAACACAGCTTAGCTTCTTCCTGGATCTCCAGCATGAAAGTTTTCCATGTTTCTCTCCTCTCACTCGCAGATCGGCGCGCTTTCTCTCCTTAGCGCCCGCCCAAGTTTCCTCGCGGACCGGAATCTCTCCATAGTCTCATCATCTGCAGGTGTTTCTTACCACTCATTAAGAAACCGGCTCTGGCTCCTCCCCCCACTCGCTCACTGGCACAGGACGATTTTCTGATATATTTGGACGCTCTCGATCAGCTGGCATCATCAATACAACACAAATAGCTGGACTTGTGGATAATTTTGAATCAGCACTATAGAGCATTTAAATGCTGTTTTGTTGACGTTTGACTTGATGTATTGCAAATAATAAGACAACGAGTGAAAGTTTGCATGAGAAAGAATAACAAAAGGGGTATAGCAAAAGAAAGACAAACGAATAGACAGACAGACAGACAGACAGACAGACAGACAGACAGACAGTAGAACAAGAATCTGTGTGTGACAGAGGATGTGTGAAAGAATGTGTGATGGCCGTCCTGAGATGTAAGAAACACTGCTATTCCTAGGGCCTGCAAACCGGGTGTGAAGTAAGCATCTAACTGAGTGAATCACATGGAGCAAAGGTTCAAGAAGCAATAGCACCCCCTCCCCCCTCTCTCTGTTTTTTTTTTTTTTTTCATTTCCTTTGTTTTATTTCACCTTGTCTGGTTTTTGTCACACTAACTTTTTAATTGTGTGTCTAAAATAAACCCATGTTACAAATCTGGATTTTTTTCCCTTCTTCCTTTTCCATCATCCCATTCTTACAGTTTCCTATCGCTTTTTTTTATCCCACTTTTATTACTTTAGCTTGATTCAATTGCACTCAGTAACAGGCTACAGTTCTGGCTAGCTGGATGTGGGCCGAAATCACATTTAGACGATCATTTGTTCCTCCGCAGACTTCCACTGCTTTCTGCAGCAGCCTGTGAAATCAGATGCTAAGCCTTTACAAACACATCAAACCACACACACACACACACACACACACACACACACACACACACACACAGAGGCAAAGGCAACACACAGCTGCATTCATATACTTTCACATCACTACTTATACAATTGGTCTCAGTCCAGCACTTCCTGGTGATATACTTTCCTGCTTCAAACATTTTAGTTGTCAATAGAAATACATTACTTCAACCACAGTGCATAGTAAAATATCCATGCATCATATTACACTAATTAAGGACATATTGTTGCTACTTGACCTGCATCAGCTGTCTATCAACAGTGTTGTACAGCTCAATTATCCTTCTGAGGATGGATGATGCATTAACGATGTGGTGCATCGATTTAAAAAAAAAGTGTGCTTCGGATACAGGTTGCCATTTGTATCACGATGCATCATTTTGAAGATATTTGCATCGATTAAAAAACTATTTTTTTATAAATAATTACTAGTCGATGCGCTATTAATTGACCAGTAATTTGTGGCCAATATTTGATATGTAGATCGATTTCTCCTCACTAAACAGTTTCTCGAGCGCGTTCTCTCAGCACCGCTGCTGCTACGTGAATATGACGTATCACAACACTACGGAGACCGAGGCGTGTCCTGAGAGTCACATAGAATACAGATTAACATGGCAGAGGTAGAGCTGCGTCTTCCTGGAGACAGAACAGGAAAAGAACGTCTGGTTTTATTAAATAGTTTTTCTTTCTTTACTTTTTTTGCACTACAAATGCCTGTTTGTGAATAGGGCCATGCTTTAGTAGTCAGAAAGCACTTAAATAAATGTCTGATTTGCTGTCTATTGAAACAAAGAAATAAAAGGGAACAGTGTGTACCATAATAAATTGCATAGCATCATATTTTTCCATTGCATCGTATTGCATAGAATTACATCGTAATAGGGGGGAATCGTATCGCTTCCACTTACAGCTGCTTCATATGTATCTATAATGGAGGCCGACCACACAAGCCTCTGTCACCTGGCATCCATGTGCTCTAAACTAGCTGAGTGGGAGTGGATAGTGACATTTTAAACGACAGCACCGAATACTTTCCTTCATATAGCACTGTTAAGACTGAATTTTTTATGCCTTTGATCTATTCTGTGCCAGCGATATATACGATGTACACAGGAGTCTACTTCTGGACACGTGTACTCACTCATAACCTGATATATAAGAATATATATATATATTTTTTCCCCCATACTAACCTTTATCACCAGGCAAGGCTGTTCTACTTAGCCGTGCTGTTACTCCTCTGTGTGACATGTGGGCATGTGCTCAAGAAGAGCTCCATTTGCAGGATTTCGTCTTAGCCTCTGGATAGCCAGACCACTTAATGTGTGTGAGTCAATACCACAGACTGATAGAAGGGCTCAATGAGTGCGCCGGGAAAGTGCAGGAGCAAGGTTGAATAAAAAATAAAAAAAAAACAGGATAGCAAGTAGATTTCATGTACCACAAATGAGAACAGAGTGTGCTTGAGATTTGGGAGGAAAAGAAATCCTGAAGTGACCGGATGTTTGTTTCTGTAAATCGGATTGAGTGGTACACTCTGTGTAATGTTCTACATTTATGGAATTGTCCCTCTGTCGAGAAGCAGACTGAAAGAAAAAAGAGTGTAAAAATCTGTCATTTTTGCTGGTGTTATTTACATGCAATTTCTGTAGTGTTAATAGTATTTTTTGACACTATTGCCAATTGGTAGAAATAACCCTAATGCGGTTTGCTTGGACATACTAGATATTACACTATATTGACTAAAGTATTGGGACACCTGACTTTTCTAAGCATATGTAGTTCTTTCCTAAGTTTTTACCACAAATTGTGAGGCACACAATTGTATAGGTTGTCTCTGGATGTGGTAGCTTAACTTTTTTCCTTTACTTGAATTAAGAGACCCAAACCTGCTTCAGCAGGACAATACGCCTGTGCACAAAACAAGCTCCCCGGAGATATGGTTATAAATGGGTTGTCTGGAAGAACTTGAGTGGCCTCCTATAGATCGCTGACCACCTCAACCCTATTGAACACATTCGGGATATATCGGAATGCTGACTGCACCCCAGGCCTCCATACCTCATCTACATCAGTACCTGACTTTACTAACACCCTTGTGGATAAATGAACACAAATCTCCACAAGCACACTCACAAAATTACGTGAAACATCCTCCCAGAAGAGTGTAGACGATTATAACAGTAAATCGGTACTAAATGTGGAATAGGATGTTCAAATGCCCATATTAATCTTATGATCAGATGTCAAACTATTTTTTTATAGTATACAATATCCATATATACTGTATGTAAAAATAGAGGAAATGTGAGGATTTGGCCTAAAATTTATTTAATTACTGTTATTACTATTTACAATTGAAGAAACTCATATTTCAACAAACGTACATAATCATATATATATAGTTTTTTTTTTGTTTTTATCCCGCATGCTAAGACCATGTTGGAAAAAGGGTGGTGAAAACAGTAGTTGTTTATAAAGATGTTTTAATTAGTGTAGGTTACTGTAAGTGTTTTCTGCTAAGTAAATGAATTCCTTCTTATTCACTTTTGAGATTAGGCCGGTTTTAAAACAGTGTTTAAAGCATGCTTTTAAAGTACTTTATGTTTGGATTCATAATAAATAAAACAAAAAGAGTAATATATTTTAATTCAGCATACATGGATAGTAAAGCATGTACTGAAAAAGTTTGGAAACGTATAGCCTTTAATTGCTTTTGCATGTTCCTTTTGTTTATATGTAACAAACTAGATAATTTAACTGAAAGATTTGCTTTGATCGAACAACTATATAAAAGTGCGGCTGTTACCCTTTATTTTCACTGAAAAATCCTCCCTTATCCTGAACACACACTTGCCGTTTGTTTCTCAAAAACATTCAGCTCAACTACTTTGCCACACTTCTTGCCAAAGGTGTTCTTTACTAGTTTGGATATTTCTTTGCTTACAATCCAGTTCATTCCAAAGGAGTAAAATAGGATTTAGGAATAAGTCTGCACCCTTCCCTGCTCAAAAACAATCACAAACCATTAAGATTCCACCTCAATGTTTGACTGTAGGGGTGAAGCAATCTGCTAATATCCTCCCCTTACATAAGGTTTGTTGTTAAAGCCAAGAAATGTCCAATTCTGTCCACAGGACTTTTTTACAGTCATTCGCTGTCAAAGTCTTGTGTGTGTTTTACTTTAAACGAAACGAACATGTGTTTCAAAAACAATAAAAGACTAAGCTTTTGACAGGCAATGTATGTGTAGGACTATATATGTATACTGTAAAATGATCAAATTTCAGCAGCTGACAGGTTTTCCCAGGCCACAAGACATTCATTTTGTGTAGATCAGTACAGTGTTTTAATTAAATGCTCTTGTATGACTTCAGGCACTGTTTCTGTACCTGATACCCTGAGATATAACAACTGTTCACATTGGGCTTGTTTTCATGTACATTTTTATTAGCTCTTTGTACTTAATGTAGTAACAAGACTTTATTTTTAGTCATTTTTAGTTTATGTACATACATAGCAAGCAATGCTATGTCCTGCTGAAAACATTGACCAAATCCTGTCCCGTGCTTCCACAGTCATGGCTTGTGTCAAACCACCAATGTGTAGGACTTTAGATTTTTTTCTTGTACTTCAGAGTTCATCTTTCCCAGCGATCTGTGAGCTGCCGTCTCCTTTTGTGTCTGAACAGCTGGCGAATGCCATCAACATATACTTGAATGTGATTGTAAAATTTGTAATAACTATTATCTAGGGTATGAAAGAATACTTTATATCCAAGCCTCGAATAAAATCCTGTGGATGTTAGTTCATAAAATTAAGTGTAAATTACTGTGAGATTATAGCCGCATTTTATTCGAGTCTGAACGTTTTAGAAGAATGCAGTCTTCCTCTTTCTAAAATCTTTCTTTTAGAGGGTCTTTTTAGTGGTTTAGTATATAGGTCCTGAAATTGGCTCGGCCAGATGGACCCCTGAGCAGCAACAGGTTTAGACCACATATTATTTGAAATGGTTTTGTTGAATCAGCGACTAAAGGGCTCTTAGCTCTCTCCTAAAACTACTTGCATAAATGCACATGCTTTTCCAAGACTAAACGTTTTACTCTGGCTGACATGTTGCAGCTAAATGCCTGTCATTGATTGGCCCCTGCTGCGTGCGTTCACCTCAGTAACTGGCAGCTGCATCAGGGAAAAGGCCGAGATCGATCCTAGCCAGGGAGCGTGGCAGCCAGAGCCCCGACATGAGCTCCGAGTGTGGAGGATTTTACTGATTGTATGACTACTTCTCTTTAGGAGGGCAAGCGAGCCAGTGTGCACACTTGGGTCAACAATCAAACTGAACAGAGAGCGATCACCAAGAATGCGCAGGATGACCGTAAGGATAAATAACACAGTGAGGCATTTTCTAACCTGCCCTGGGAGTTCCTTTCAGGAACACTGAACAATAATTGGAAAGCGAATAAAAAAAAATCTCTATTTGTGCATGGTGTAAATTTTTAAGCACATTCTTCGGCAACTGGCGTAGTGATTCTGTTTAAAAACAAGTTTATAACTCATGCATACGAATCTCATAATAAACGAGAAGTTGAAGTGCTTCGTTGAATACAATTTTTTTTAAGTGGCCATAGAACAAAACTCCAACATGTGTGTTTAAACATTATTTGTCAGTTCATTAAAGGCATTTCTAACTACTAAAACTGGATATTGGCATTGGTTTTCATGGACTTTTTCTCAATTTAGCAGTGATATGAAGAAGTTTTAATACAGCACTACCTCACTCTCATGTTGAATTTATTGCAATGCTTTTTTATGATATCGAGCAATCTCCGATCCTGTAGTGGAACCTTTCAAATGATTGATATTATAAATAACCTACAACCCATTTATCAATTTATTTCAATTCACCCATCAATATTTATATTATGTCTGCAAAGCTGCTTTGGGACAATGTCCATTGTTAAAAGTACAACAAAATTGAAATAAATTGAATTGAATAGAATATTCAGTATAGTATATAGAGTTTTCAGGTTGTAGGTTAAATTCAGCAAGGATTCCAACACTGCTAAAAAATAAAATCTTAGTTAATACAGAGAGAAAAAAAAAAGATGTAGTTTTTCTGAAAATCTCTAGCATGCATCATAGGATGAGTCGGCACAAATGTTAAAACCCTTATTGGTCCAACGCATTGATTTAGGTGCAAAATGTAATGTCTAGCCTCCTTAGCTTTTTATAGAATCACCGTAACACATTCACTTGCATGTTGCACTGATTTATTTAACCGCAGAAAATATATAAATAAATCTTTGGATTTTTAAGCAACCAGCAACTAATGCAAGCTTAGTTTGTATAATGGTTGAAAAAAATACAAGGTCAAGATCCATTCATTAAAAAACCTAAACCCCTAAAAAAAAAAAAAAAAAAATCTGTTTTTAATGTTCTCAACTGTTTATCGATTCACTTATTAATGGATGTTTGAAGATTTGACAATTTCTTTGAGTTTGATCAATAGAAAATATTTTAGCACAGTCCCTTCTTTCTTTCTTTCTTTCTTTCTTTCTTTCTTTCTTTCTTTCTTTTTTTTGTCTCACAAGCTCATGGATTCACAGGTCAGAATTCACCTAGATCGAATTGGACAAGTGTCCTTCATGCCCTACATGGTGTGTCCTTCCCGCATTCTGTTAAATGGCTTTTTCACCTGGATAATTGTATTTGGTCTGACAAACGCTTTAGCTGAAAAGGCAGAAAAGCTCACTCGTCGGGAATCTCCCGTTCTGCCGTGACGAGCCCTCGAAACCTGAATGTGTTAGATACTGACACGTCAGTATCATTATTATTATTATTATTATAGCCACAAAGTGACTCACTAGCTGATCAAATCTCTAATAAGTGAAGCAGCAAGAAACAGGCAACAGAATATATTCTTTAATATTGATTCTTATTTTTTACCCAAGCAAACCATTCCAGTTCACTTCATTTAAGACTCCATGCTAAGAATAAAATCAGTTTGCAGCATTACACATTGTTCATTAATTTTCTGCCCAATAATTACTGGGTATCAAAAAATAATGTGTGTGTCATTGAGCTCATTCTGACCCGAACACACACAGTCTTGTGGTTTCTACTTCAGTACTCATGTCAGAGGACATTGCACTGCAACATGGCCAGCCTTCTGAACCAGCTGGATACTAATGTGAGCAGATTTTCAGTGAATATTAAGTGTCTGTAAGATTATAGTTCATTATTAAAAAAAAATATAAGTATAGAGAAGGAGAAGAGCAAGAGCGTTGATGATTATCATGACACCAAGCTGTTGATTATTTTATGTAGGCAATATTATTATTATTATTATTGCAATACATAAGGATGTTAACAGATAGATATAAATATAAACATCAACGCTCTTGCTCTTCTCCTTCTCTATACTTATATTTTTTTTT
>JAAIIK010000009.1:3194240-3204469 GCA_014706435.1 Silurus glanis
TATTATTATTATTATTATTATTATTATTATTATTATTATTATTATTAAATGCAGCAATAATATATTATTATTAGTAATAGTATATGTTATTCTTTTTATGTATATGAGTGGTTTATTATTGTTGTTTTTTTACTTTATTATTTAAATATATATAAAAAAAAATAAGGTGTACATATAAAAGTGAGTATACCCCTCAGATTTTAGCAAACATTTTATTATATGTTCTCAAGGGACAATACTATAAAAATAAAAATGTAATATGCCTTAAAGTAGACAATGTACATACTTGGCCACTCCTTCACCTTCAGCTTCCTCAGAAAGGCAGTTGTCATCTTGGTGGTATGTTTGGGGTCTGTATAATATTGGAAAACTTTCAGCCCAGTCTCTGAAGGAAGGGCATCATGTTCTGCTTCAGAATGTCACAGTACATGTTGGAATCCATGTTTCCCTCAATAAATCGCAGCTTCCCAGTACCAGCAGCACTCATGCGGCCCCAGACCATGATGGTACCACCACCATGCTTGACTGTAGGCAAGACACAATTTTCTTGGTTCTTCTCACCAGGGTGTCGCCACACATGCTGGACACCATTTGCACCAATCACGTTTATATTAGTCTCATCAGACCACAGGACATGATTTCAGTAATTCATGATCTTGGACAGGTCATCTTCAGCAAACTGTTTTAGGCTTTTTTGTGAGCCAGCTTCAGAAGAGGCTTCCTTCTGGGATGACGGCCATGCAAACCAACTTGTTGCAGTGGTCTGAGCAATGACGAACAGACCCTCCACTTCTGCACTCTCTAAAGTAATTCTGCAGCACTCATGTATCTGTTTTTTGAAGGAGCTTCTGCAACTGACTCTTTGATGGGCCCTTGCGAGGTCTGTTCTGAATGGAACCCCTCTTGGAAACCCTCTGTATGACTCTGGCCACTGTACTGTAACTCGGTTTCAGAGTGTTACCGATCTTCTTAAAGCCTCGGCATCTTTGTGGAGAGCAACAATTTTAATTCTCAAATCCTCAGAGAGTCTTTATCATGAGGTTTCATGTTGAACATCCAGTGGTCAGTATGAGAGAATTGTACTCAAAGCACCAAATTTGAACTGCTCTAATACAAGTTACTCAAATGTATATGGTCCTGTCAAGCAGACAAAAACATAAACATTATGAATAGGACGTGTAGCTTTGCATGTTTACATGACGTAAAAATAAGGGTGTACTCTCTTTTGTGGCCAGTTATTTTGACAATAATGGCTGTATTTTGAGGTATTTTTTATAGAACTATATCAACCTGCACATTGACTACTCTAAAATATATCCAAGTTTCATTTCTATTGTATCGTCCCTTGAGAAGATCTACTAATATGGTTGCTGAAATGTGAGGGGGTGTACTTACTTTTTTGAGATAATGTATAACAGGATCTGGAGATTCCTCCAGGTGGGATCCTGCTGGACTGAAAACCTCTAATTGTTTTCTCTTAGTTCATAGTTCAGCAGGTGGATTGGCTGAGCTGAACTTCCTCTGTATCTCTGCTGAGGGTTCATGGCTAGATCCACCATGACCTTACCAGAATAATGCAAAAACTAAAGAATTTAAAGAATGAAAACGGAGATTCATTCGAAAGTTTTCAGGGGGGTAGAAATGAAAATAGAAATGGCAAGAGGTGGGTTTGGGAATTGCTGGCCAGAATTCCTTTGCAAGCATGGCAGGAGTTGAATTAAAACCACACAATGGGCAGTTTGTGTTGATTGTACTGTTTTTCTTTAAACACAAACCGATTAGACAGAATTGATCTGTGTTCATTAAAAAGTTTATGTGCATTTCGCTATATTGAGACTTGTGCTGCTGCGATGCTAACAAGCTGTTACTTTGGCCCATTTAACAACAACAAGATTGTTTTCCATACTTTAACAAATTAGTAGTCAGTTTTTTTTATTTCTATTTAAAGTGAACCACACGCTGTTGCACTTCGGTTGGACTTCTTGTTCCAGCCATACTGCGCTCCTGCTAAAGATTTAATACCTCCACTTTAATCACATCACATCTGTCTTGCTGAGCCTTTGATCGACTTCCCGTACGGAATAAAATGTTACCGTAGCCTGTGACCTGAGATATCCACCCCAATCTAACAATTACATCTTTAATTTAGAGAGTGAACTAGATTGCTAGGCTAGGGCGCTGCATCCGATGTGCCTCCCTTGGAACTGTACTTTGGCACAGAAACGTCCCAGGTAGAATGAAACAGACATTTTTCACGTAATTGAATCAGCTAGCCGTGCCTTTAAATCCTTTTCGGGCAATCGTTAGGCATTCCAGTGCAGTCGGTCCTCCAGTCGGAGATAGAGCGTCAATATCTTGTGTAAAACAATAAAATCACATAAACCTTCATCATGGTACGGTGGGCTGATGTAAGTCCATCTCTAACGCTAGAGGCACAGCCTGGGGATTGTGCTCGGCCGAGTTCGCTCTGACCTGCAGCCTCTGGATGTCTCATTACAACCCCATTCCCACTTACTCTATTGCATCATTCCACATCTCCGTGCCTCAAACTGTCCCGCCAGAGGCTAATCTCTTATTGAGACTAATAGTAGAATTAGCATCCATGAGCCTGAATGAAACACAATAGTACATCTCACTGACAGTTATATGGGTTGACTGCTCTGGGGCAATTGTGAGAGAGAAAGAGAAAAAGAGAGAGAGAGAGAGAGAGAAATAGTCTCTACACTTAGCTTTCGCTCCACACTGCCCCAAAGGAGACACTGCCTTTGAGTTAGAGAGAGGAGAAGAAAAAATATAAGAAAACACAAGGCTATGAAACAAAAACCTCTGGGCTGCACTCGGCACTCTGTTGAGCTTTAGCTTCCCTGCTTGTTTTGTTCTAGCATGCATTTTTTTTTTTTATTGTAAAAAAACATTTTCTCTTCGCGACTGCGTGTGCTGCAGATTTTCCAACCGTCCACGGTTTCAGTTGACTTTTCCGGACCCTGGGGGAAGCTGAGTTCCTTGAGGCTGATGGTTGAGGTTGATTACTTTCGCAGACATACGCAGGAAGTAAGGAGACCATGGTGGAAAAGATAGGTTGAAAAAAATGCAGATAGGGATTGTGTCTATGTGTGTGTAGTATAAGTCTGCATAAGCTGGAGCGCATTGATAGCGCATTGATAGCCAAAGTCCTGAGCTGCAGCTGCCTTAACGTGTTAGTTGGTCCAGCGCCATGCAATATTGCCAGAACAGAGGAGCAACTCAAGACCTCTGGCTAGCTGCCTGTTCACACTCTCTGTCTTTTCTTTCTTTCTTTCTTTCTTTCTTTCTTTCTTTCTTTCTTTCTTTCTTGCTTTCTTTCTTTCTGTTTTAATCTGCGCTTCTGTATTTGCTCTGGACACTTTTCTTTTTAGGGCCTGCCGGAGCATGAGGCATCATAGCGGGCCTGAATGAGTGCGCTAAGCTGGATTTGTAGCATATTTAGGGAAACTAATTTTAAGGTGCCAAAAGATAATCTGCACTTTTAATGCAGGGGTTTTTTGTGTGTGTCACCAATTCACGAATCTGTTTGTGCGATATGGTGGTGGGCTTTTAAAAGCAGTTCCTCTTGGGAAGTTTAGAAATAATTCCAAATAATGCCTTCTGTCTCTTGCTATTGCATTCGGCTTCTTTCTCCATTTATGTGAAATAAATACCATGGCAGATTCCACATAAACAGCCAGCCGGCTATGACACCCATATATACACATCAGAGGAAGAAAAGAGAGGATAAAAATGTGCTCATTTTCAGCTCTGCTCTCAATGTCTGCTTCTCATTAGGGTCAGAACAGGATTTGATTCTGCAGTGATTGTCGCAGGTCCTGGTGTCATTGCCGTTACGCTTGGGCATTCCGAACACCACATCTTGCAAAAGGCACTAAAAGATGTTGAGAGACCAATTGCAGCCTTTTTCTTTTCTGAGATTTAATGACACTGACCTGACAGCTTTCTAGGTATGAAATGGTGTTCAAGTGCTACATGTATAATGTGTTATTGAGGGAAAAAGGGTTCATGGTTTTTTTTTTTGTTCACAACTTTATATTGTATGAATTGAAATAAGACAATATTATGATATAAAAAACAACAACAGTATAATAATAAAAAGTAATTAACAAAAAAAAGGAATAAATAATATATATAAAAGTTCTTTATATAATAATTAAAAGAAGAATCAGAAAAAAATCATTTTAATGATAATTTCCAATGAGAAATAAAGTTTGGAAACACAGCCTTTTACTTGTTTTTTTTTTTTTTGTTTTTTTTTTAAATTCGGTAAGATGAAAAATACACAGAATTGGACATTGAAAGACTGGAAGAAAGTTCTGTAGACAGATGAGTCCAAATTTGATATTTTTGGAAAAACTAACAAAAGAACGTTATGTAAGAAAGAGAACAGGAGAGAAGAAACTGCCTCATCCCAACAGTCAAACATGGAGGTGGAATCTTGTGTGGAATGTTGAAGACTTATTCCAGGTGAAAGGAAAACTGAACCAACATGACTACCATTGATTGCAGCTCAATAGAACCAACTTCACCGTACAACAAGACAATGAGCCGAAGCGTACGTCTAAGCCCTGTATGCATTATTTAGACAGTCGACTGGAGTGATATCTATCATGGAATGATCTGCCCGGTCACCGCACCTAAATCCTATTGAACTGCTTTGGGATGAATTGGATCACAGAAAGAAAACTTCAACAAGTGAAGAACATCTTTGAAAAGTTTTTACTCATTACTCAGCAAAGTATTTCAGCTAAATGTTTGGAGGAAGTGTCTAAAGCTGTTATTTATGTAATTCATGCTAATGAATGCTAATTCAGCGAAATTAAAGTGTAACATCTGTACATTTATATGTGTTTGGTAATTCAGTTAAGTTTTCTAATTTGTTGCATTTAAACAACAAGAACATGCATGTGTGTCTAAAATAAAGAGTAATTACAATGACAAGCACTGTGATTTATGCCCCTATTAGTATTTCATTTTTTTGTTTTTTTTTTATTAGAAATTGAAGACACATCACAAAATAAAACAAATTGTAATTTTTTTATTAACATAATACAGAACAAATTAATTATAGTAGTTATTTAATTTTTTAGAACTAAGAATCAAGAATTGCAAAAACATGAGTTTCGAAGGTGCTTTATTAAAAATGTATTGTGATTTTATTTATGTATTTATTTGTTTGTTTGTTTTTTAAAACCCTCCCAGCCAGTGATATGCAGCCCTGCGCAGTGCAGTCTGCTAGGAAAATAGATTATTTGCACAAATGCAACACAAAGCAAGCACGGACACATCATGGTACAGAGGGTCGAGCAGCATTCCCAGGATCCCTCAGACCCATAGCACCAAACAGCGCAGAGCCTTGAAATAGCACAGTAAAGTTCTTCACAATTGACAAGAGCAATAGACATGCGTTGTGCTCGATGCACAGCCAGAGAACACACAGAAACACATAAAAAGATCAAGAGGAGCTCAGCAACAACAGTCAAGCAAATCTGACCAAAAAAAAAAACCCACAAAAATATAGTGTGCCTCATGTCAGGTGTTCAGCCAGAATCAGATTAGTATACGGAACAATAGAATGTGAACATCTGACCATAAGATTCGTACGTCATTTTTGAACAACCGAGATCTTTCACTCCGATTCATGTAAACCAATCAAATCTTTGTGCACAGGAGCATGCTGGAACAGGTTTAAGTCTCCTAGTTTAAATGAATGGAACATTTTATGCTCTGAATCCAAAGAGATTCGATTCAATTGCGTGTTTCCAACTTTGAGGTAACAATTTAGGGCAGAACCACAGATAGCTGGAAAAGTCCAGTGCCCTCATAATGTTGTGGGGAGTGGTAGCTCAGTGGTTAAGGTGCTGGGTTACTATCACCAAGCTGCCACTCTTTAGACCCTTGAGCAAGGCCCTTAAACGCCTGTGCTCCAGGGGCGCTGTATCATGGCTGACCCTGCATTCTTACCCCAGCAACAATCTGGGATATGAATTGAAAAAAAAAGAATTTCATTGTGCTGTAATGTATATGTGACTAATAAATGCTATTCTGTTATTCTTAATGAAGAATGTATGATAATTACTTTTGAGTATGATTGGGGGAACTGTGACTCATTATAAGCACAGTGCCCTCTTTTGTTTTTTTGTCCTTTTTTCACTTTACACTTAATTTGCTAAATTAAAATGTAAGGACTTTCAGGCAATTACAGAAATTGCATTTTTTTAAATTACATTGACAATTTGTAAGAAAAAGGTCTGACATGATTTTCTTTGTTTCATTGTTTTTATTGGTTGTTGTTGTTGTTGTTTTTTTTTGCATATTTCCTCTGCATTTAGTAGTAATAACGGGTATGATTTTCAGATTTCCACAATGAGATAATATAAAGCAGTTTATTTTAATATCTTATTGTTTTCCTTGAAAACTGTTCTGCAGTTATTGTTGGTTACACACCATCTGCACATATGGTGTGTTAACAGTTGCTTCTACAGCTTTCAGGTTATTTCTGAAGGAAATCTGCAAAAAATAAATCAATAAAATAAAATAAATGTAGTACCAATTCAACACTTCAGATGAAAAATTCTATACAATACCTCACTCACTTTTCTCAAGCACAAACCGTACACTGAAAGTAGTAGTGAAAAGACAGATTTATGTGTCAGGTGCAAAAAATGTTCCATGTTCACAGGGGGTTGTTTCTCGGATGCTCCAGCTTGAGAAATGCAAATGTAAGACATGACAGAAAAAAGGAAGAGAAAGGGTTAGATGTGTTAAAAAAAACAAAAAAAACATTAGATTGTCTTCTCTCTTCACACATTGTTTAATGCAACCATGTTTTTATCTTGCTGTCAGTGAGGTCTCTCTTGTTATTGCAGCCGCGTCATGTTCCTCCAGGGCTTGCTCTGGCTTGAGCGTGGCCGGTGTCTGTGGTGCTAATTCTATGACTAATGACTGTGTCGCATGAAAAAGACAACAAATTAAGGTATTTCTTAAAGCCAGACTAGGTTAAATGCGGTGAAAATGAATTAAGAGCGACTCTCGTCATTTGTCAAGTCCCAGCTCAACGTATCAAACGTCATCTTCCAACCAAGGATAATGAAATCGACCACATGGTTCCGCTACATGTTTACGAACTGTTGCTCATGACGTGTCACCAGAATCTTCCTCATCCATGAGTTTAAAAACACCCACAGTTTGCTTTGATGATCTGATTGACAGGAGAGAAAGAGTAATCTCCATATTTCCCACAAAACCTTCATCCTTCAAATATGATCCTGATCTTCCAGGAGTATTGGATCTTAAACGTAGGAGCTCTAATTTAAATTGGAAGCTCTTAACATTTATTCTAGCTGTTCCATTTATCATATAAATTTTTTACTAGAGCTGTTTTTCTGTTTGAACTACTGGACAGCCTAGTATGGCTAGTATGAATCCTGTTTCCAGCGAAAAAAAAAAAAAAGTTTGTCCAAGTGCGACATTATTTCTCACAATTCCGACTTTATTTCTGCTAATTCTGACTTTATTTATCGCAATTCAGACTTTTTCTCAAAATTCAGATTTTATTTCTCGTAAATTCCGACCTTATTTTTTTTTTGCCAATTCTCGTTTTCTTTTTTTACAATTCCGACTTTTTTTTCCTCGCAATTCGACTTTTCTCTCAATTCCATTTTTTTTTCTCAATTCCAACTTTTTTTTTCTTTTTTTTTTTAGCCAATCGTGCAGTGTAACTCCCTCTGTAGTGCCGGAAAGCTTTACACATTGAAAATAAAATAGGCTACAATACAGAGATCAATCTGTGAAACATCATAGAGGGCTATTTTAGGCATGGTTTAAGAAACTGCTTTGTCCTGTACATGGGGCCAGAAGTGATAGCTTAAGCTACCTCTTAGTTGTCAGAATTGTGAAGAATAAAGTCTGAACTGCAAGAAAAAATTACAAAATTGCGAGAAATAAAGTCAGATTTGCAAGAAAAAAACCTCCCACATCTGGGGAATCTTATTTATTTTTATTTTTTGTTAAATTAAACCCTGGTGTTGCTGATACAGTAAATCGCAGATAATTTGTATAATTATGACTTACTTTGTACTCCATGTGACCTATTGACTAATGACTCTGTCTCACGAATAGCAACAACAGTAAATCTAGATATTAATTAAAAGCACATAAGAGCAGACTCTCCCACTGTAGCTGTTTAATGAATATACAAGTCATTACACATGCCAATGGACTATGAATGGAGCATAAAAATGGTACATAGCGGTATGTGTACTGCTGAATCCGTAGCTATTTCTAAGGAACGGTATTATATTTGAAGTGAGTACTGAAGGTGCACCGGATTTGCAGTGTAAATGCGTTGACCTGTAATTTAAACTCATACGCTCGATGAACCTCTTAGTCTCAGAAGGTGTTAAAATGAAAAGTCACATTTGAATACGTTCAAGTCTTTATTATAAAAATAGGCAGTGCAGAAAACCAATAATATTAGTATAAATTTAATTTAAATGAGTTTGTGGGAATAATGAGATATACGTGTGTGAAGTCTTCTCTAGGGGAGGTTAGTAATGGTTCGGTGTTATACAGTTGATATTATCCGTAGGCTATTTGGATATTTTTCATTCCTTTTTTTTTCATGGTTTAAATACGAATTAGAAATCAAAATACAATGTTTTACCGTCTCTGTCAAGTATAGGTGATTGGAATGATTCGCCACGTTGACACTTACGCTTAACCGCTGATTTTTACACACATAGGAAATCTTTTTGAGTTTGTAAATGGATTGTCTTTGACTTTACATACAGCATTTCCTAATAACGAATACTGTATACGTAAGAAATTATAGTAATGAGTAGACAGGTATATCCACTGTGGCAGATATGCAGCATAAGTCTCATAATAACACATTAAATGTGATTACTGTTATCTAGTTATTATTTAAATTATAGCATTTCATTAATATTTGTGCACCGAATCTCAGGTGTTAGACTTTGATAGGGTTTACTTTCATCTGGGAAGATCCGACAAGTTTATTTCAGCTTTGACAACTCTTGTGATGCGGACAGTAAGAGTTTATATATTTATGCAAATGGAGTGTAGGTACAATATATAGACGAACGTATTGGGACACCTAAATTGTTCAGCTATGTGTTACTGTTACCACAAACTTGGAGATCCACAAATGTTTAGGATGTCTTTGGATGCGGTGGCATTTAAGTTTCCCTTCACTTGAGCTAGAAGACCTAAACCTGCTCCAATTCAATTCAGTTCAATTCATTTTTATTTGTATAGCGCTTTCAACAATTGACATTGTCAGCTTTACATAGATAATGTGGGGACAAAGAACAATCTTATTCATTCTTTGTGTAAGTTAGTCCCTGATGAGCGATCCTTTGGCGACTGTGGCAATTTAAAAACTCCTTGAGATGGCACAAGGAAGAAACCTTGAGAGGAACCAGACTCAAGAGGGAGCCTCATCTGGGTGGCACCGAATGTCTATTCATTACAGCTAAACGATGTTGAGGTGTGCAGTGATGGTGATACTGTAGTCCTGAGGCAAAACTGTAGTCCTGTGTCAGTGTAGCAGACTGTTAACATTAACTACAGTCCAAATTCAAATCCAAACCCTCATAGCTCCTATTCTTACTCTGTAATCTCATGGATTCTCAAGCTGTTGATAAGAAACCATCCCCAGCTGCACAAATTGGCCTCCAATCAAAGTGGGAGGTGACTAATAGGAAATTGCACCTGCATTAAGAGAACCAATTATTGCGCAGATACAGTTTCATTTGAAAACCCTTTACGAATGCATTGGCTTTTTTATTTATTTATTTATTTATTTTTTTTTTTTTTTACATCTTTTCCAAAAATTGCTCATTGACGCTGAAACTCAAAGTGAAAAGCTTTGGCCTGCATCATTTGATAAAATTAAATCTAATAAATGGACAAAGTGGTAAAAGGTAATACCTCTATCATCGTCAACGCACTTACAGTACAACATAATCAATAATTGTTTTTTTTTTTTTTTATTTGACTGGGTCATATGACTACCAACTAGTCATCGTTCTTGAATGTCTCTGTTTTTCTCAGCCCAAACTATTTATCTGCTTGGGAGATTCGCTTTTTATAGACAATCTATTGAAAATGAATTTATAAATGGGAATTAAATAAATTGCTTTGAGACATTTTTTTTCCAATAATAGAGCACTAACTTA
>JAAIIK010000009.1:3244953-3261257 GCA_014706435.1 Silurus glanis
CACACACACACACACACACACACACACACAAACACACACACACGTTTTTTTTGTAAGGTATTTTAATTGAGTTGCTTGCTCTTCCTTAACACTAATGTAAATACTAAATACTGTATTAATATTGGGCTGACAAAATTAATGCATTAACAACACGTTAATGAAAATTCATTTTAACAGCACTAATTTTATTAACACACGAATAATTCAGCGCAAATTTCTGTTTGACCCTATTTTTTTACAAATATAAATAAATATAAAAGAGACTAAATTAAAGCCTTTAACTCAACACACATTTATTCACGACATCCTTTGTTTATTCAGATATAAAAAATACAATAAATAAATATAATAAAAAAACTCCAGCGGAAAAAATGTTTAATCACTAAACATTTGTTTTAGTTTTAAATCAAACACCAAAAGCTGCTATGATGCACACGTCCGGCAATTAAATCCGTCCGTGTGAAAACACAGCAAAAGTTCTGTTTGGTGTCCTAAAGATTTACGTACAGTGGAACTTTGGATTGCAAGTAACATGCTTTACGAATGCTTTGCAGGACGAGCAAAAACTACAATTTAATTTGCATTGCGATCATCGAGCATCACGCAAACAAGACGATGCTTCTTTTTCTCTCAATGCGTAAATCAATAAGAGCACAGGTCAGCTTCCCGCGTATTCGTCCTCATTCGGCGTGTATCATTCGTACAGGCAGCATTTGCGCGAACATACTGTTTGCTGTAGTATTGTGACCACATGTGTTCTAATGGAAGGAGATTCTCCCTCCAAGCAATAACCCTCACCCTCTTCCTCTCCTCCCTCTCGTCTCCCTCACGCCAGCCATAACTTTTTTAAAGGTGAAGCGCAGGATGATTTGTTTTAATTTTACTTAATTTTCTATTTTAATCATTGTTATTTGTTTTGGATACATTAGGGGCAATAATTTGTACATTAAATACCATTCAAAAGGATTTTTAGATTAATATTTTTGGGTGTGTAAAACAGATTATCTGAGTTTACATTATTTCCTTTGGGAAAATTCGCTTAGCATTGCCCATGTTGATTAGAGTATTACAAACTGGAAAAGTATTAATTTAAGGTACATTTAGAACAAATAAAAATTGTGCGATTAAAAAGTTTGCGTTAAGTTTGAGTCAAATCATGACAATCATGCGACTATTTGCAGTTTAATATTTGAAACGATTGACAGTACTAATAAATACTTTTTTTATTTTAAATAATTATGTTAACAACCAGCGGCATGTGCTCAGCCACAGAGTGAACTCCTTATGCAGAGCGACTTACAGTTATTTCAGTAATACAGCTAAGCAATTAAGGGTTAAGGGCCCATGTTAACAACCAGCCACATGTGTTTACTAGTTAAAATTTTATTATCATCATTTTATTATCACACACACACACACATACACACACACATACACAAACCTAATTATTATTTTTGTAGGGTATTTTAATCGAGTTAGGGTACATATATATATACACACATACTCTTTTTTTTTATAATCAGGAGTAAAGTTTCTTTTTTTATTCAATCACATACAGTTTTCCATTGATGACACTTCTCTTTGCTGTCTGTAAATTGCCTGGCAAATCTTGGCATGCATTTGCTCAATTTTGCAGTCTTGCAAGTGCATTTATACCACACAGTGGCAAACATATGCCTGAGGCAATAAGAATCATAGCAAAGCTTGATAGCATGATGTAAACAGGTACGTGGATGAAAGGAGGAGAGAGAGAACAGCTGCCGGCGCATCACTGCTTGTACATGAAGGTAAGACAGCGAAGAGGAGGAGGTGGGGAAGGAGGGGTGAGACAGTGAAGTAAAACAAATGCTGAAGAGACTAAACAAGTGGCAAATTCAGACCCAACAATGTGCAAAGTAGTTTCTGTAAACAAACATCAGGCTGGGTGTCTAAAAAAAAAAAAAAAATTTTTTTTTTTGTCTTGTGTAACTTTTGGAAAACAAGCTTTTGGCAACCATTTCGGTAGATGAACTAAGAGACTGCTGGCAGCTTAAGGAAGGTGAAGCAGAGAAATGTACAGCAGGTATCCTGGCTGGGCTCAGCAGGTACGGCTGAACCGGAATCTGCGTACGGAGTGAGTAGGCTTCCCGCAGATTATCCAGCAAGCTCGACATGCTTCTTACGCTCCGATTAAACCACCTCTGAGCAGCAGCTGAAGGTGCAGTTCATTTTCAGACAGATTATTAGTCAAACCCCCTTTAATGAATGAGCAGGAAATGTCACGAAACCGCAGAATCCTCTGCTCTGAATAACTGAGATAATGAAATCTGAAATTCCACATCGCTATACAAAACATTTCAATATGCAAATCTCAACTTTCAATGCAAAAAAAAAAAGGTTCCTATTTTCATTTCTTATATGCAAGTAATATCTGATTAACCTCCTCTGGGAACTCTTCCTTCGGTAAATTTTTTGCAAAAAAAAGGTTATTATTCCTAGGACTGCATCTTGTAGTGCTTTATTAAGAAGCAGGCACGGAGATTAGAAAACTGTCTGTAGGATTAGTGTGCTGGGAACGAGAGGACCAGATTGTACCCAGAGCGATGACAAGCATATATTATTGTTCGAGAATTCAGGCAACATTATACAGTCGGAGGAGTCTCTGGTACTCGTGGATTATACCTACATGTATTTATTAAGAGATAATCAAAACGGTTTAACGGTTCTATGATGCACATGGCATTGACCTAAATGGGTATAATACATACTATTGTATATTCATTACTATAAGTATTTAAATTTAAGGAGAGACTTTTACTTAAACTTTAATACATTTCAAAGTCAAATGTTTTATTTTTCTCTGAACTACATTTTGCGAAATGGTCACCGATCAGTGTAGAGCGCACGATCTGTTTTTAACTGTTTTGAGTGATGCTTTTTTATCAGTGGTCCATAAGGTACACCATTCCTGTACTGAATACATGGGCAGTGGTAGCTTAGTGGTTAAGGTGTTGGACTGAAGAGTTGAAGTTCAGAAGCTGACTTCAAATTCAAGCCACACCAAACTGCCATTGCTGGGCCCTGATTTTGCTAAGTATGAATTAGATAAATATTAGTCGCTCTGGATAAGGATGTCTGCCAAATGCTGTAATAGTAAATGTCTAGTTACAGATACACATTGAGAGAACCCTTACTCCACACAGGTCCACCAGAACCGCTAGATTACGCTTGTGGTCTTGAGACAGGTTCTCATTTAACACTGTTTATGGATTCACTTAAATCTAATGAGAAACGGCCTGATTTTCTGAAATCCACTGGAGTATACAGCAAGATAGTAAGACACTAGGAAGTACAAACAATGACAAAGAACACATACCTCAATCAAACATATTTATAATAAATGAAACTTCATTACTGTCTACCCCCCTGCAATTCATGCTGACAACATAATCTCTTTAAAATGAATGATTCAAGAGTGTCTCATTTATTTTTCGATCTTTTAAACACATTCTAACACGGACCATTTGATAAATGTTAAATGTTGTGTAAATCCTACAAATCGAAAATAAGGGATAAAATATTACAGAGTGGTGTGTTCATGTAAATATGTTTCTTATTTTCCAATAAATAGATGTCACAGTGATTTGTTATATGACAGCAATTTGCCAATGCTATTCAATTTTTATTTATCATAAAACGACATATTTTTCAATCAATTTAAAGCTACGTGTTATATATAACAACCTGCCACTTGTTACAGACGATCAATTAACAATTTTCAAGAATCAGAATCAAGAATTCAATGGTATAATTATTGCCAGGGGTTTATAGAAGGCATTGAAAGAAACAAAACTTTGAGATCCTAAATAATCAAATATATTATTATAACCTATATGGACAGAAGTTTGCAGACACTTCAAGATTCATATACAGTGGTCCCCGGGGGGTTACGTTCTAAGACGCGAGTTCCGAAAATCCGTGAATTTTGGATGCACCCTCGCAGCCCCTATGGTACCTTAGTGAATTCATCTAGACATTACACCAGTAAGTACCTTTTTGATGCAAACTCAACAGAAAATGTGAAGTAATCGACATAAATGCTTTATTTATCATTTAAAATTACTGATACAATAATGTGTTTTAAAAAATGTAATGAAATTTGTTAGTGAAAACACAGTTTAAAATGTTATTCCTAACGTTCCTGAACATTCGGTCCCACTGCGAATTCCGGTGAATTTTAGGATGATCCACAACTTGCTGTTAGTTAATTCCCAAATGAGACCCGCGAATTTTCCGAGCTGCAAGTTCCGAACCGCAAATTATCGGGGGTTGAATGTATGCTTTTTGAATTTCCCCAGTCCCTATTTGCTGTTATAAAACCTTCTGGGAAGGTATTTCACTAGATTTGAAATTGAGATTGTAGAGAATTATTTCAGTCCACAATGGTTTTATTAAAGTCAGGTGAGGTGAGGAGGTCTGGGTTGCCATGGTCAGAGCTCTTTAGTAGGCCACTCAAGATCTTTATGCATCTGGCTTTGTGCACAGTTCCGTTTTCATGGGTCTCCAAATTCAATTGAAAGTAAAACTAACTGCTCCTGCATTCAAAAACATTTCAATTGTGTTCAACTTTGAGGCCACAGTTTGAGGAAGAACCGTATATAACTAGAAAAATTAGGTGTCCCAATGCTTTTGTCCATGTATTTCATTCCAAAGTAACTTTTTTCCACTATTGACTATTGGTCATTTTGTCATATAGATATATGTACGTGTCGATTTTTTTTAGAATTGATTGCAGGTGCTGTAGGTTTGGGGTTGACTATAATGTGGATTAACGTTTGTTCAGGTAAATGGTTTTTTTCAGATGTCAATGCCAAACAGTTGCCTCCTACACGTCCTGCCCACATGCCAAGAATCCTCATCTCTGTATAGCTTTGCCCTGTCAAGCAAAAGCAGACCTCTTAATTCCCAATTCATACGGGTAAGATAATCTCCATGAAATGAACGATTGAAGAATTTCGAAGTTTGATGTACACGTTAGGGAAATTGATTGGTGAGCGGAAATTGTAGCTTTTAAATCCCAAGCAGGGTGTAATCTTATTCAACCCTGAGGCACAGAATGCCGTTTGGACATCAAAATTGCAGATTAAACCACGTACTACAAGCCGGCTTGATCGCCTGATCTACACATTACAGAGCTCACACAGAGATTATTTGTTAGATAGTTGATTTGATCATCGTGATGATGTGGAGCATGTTTTTGAAACATGATGTGTCCCGGATGATAGAAGTAAAATGATGACTCTTTGAGGTATTGAGTAAAGAGTTATTTATTTATTTATTTAATTTTTTTTATGAAAAAACTTTGCTGATAGTAATTTTTTTTTTTAACTCCCACAGGAACATCAGCCAACTTTAGTTTTTTGATTATTAAGTTCATATTATCCCAAAAATAATATGTTGGTATTCTGCTGGCTACTGTAAATCATCATTTTATGCACATATAGCAGGAATTTGGCTTGGATAGTAGATTTCTGCTGAGCCTCATTGTTTAATGACAGCTGTTAACATCTAACCTTTTATGCCATGAAGTTGTAAATAAAGCACATCTCAGAAGCCCATAATTTATCATCTGAAATTCAGCAAAAAGAAAAGTCGCTTCAGTTAGTGCAGAATCAGGAAAACTATCCCTAGAATCAAGAAATGTTTACCTCAGTTTTTTTTTTTCCCTTTCTTTTTTTTTTCTTTTTTTTCCCTTTTTCCTTAGGGTGTCGACTCACAAAGTGACTGCTGCGTGTGCAGCTTTTCATTCTGAGTAGTATACAAAAACGGCCCATGGCCTATTTGTGTTCAGCGATACTTGTCGAATGCAATGAACCTCTCAGCCCGAGACCTTCTGATTGCATGTCAGATTCACTTTGTTATAAGCAATTTTTACTTAAGCAGGAGGAAACTGCATATAGCCTATCTATTTTCTCAAGAAAGCTTAAATGTATGTTGATCCTCTTAGTCTATGAGCACAATTTTCTCTCGTTCACTCTCATCACCCTTCACCTCTCTTCTCATCTATTTCTTCCTACGTTCTCTCACTCTTCGACTTCCTCATCGCTTTCTTTTGCTCCTCATTTCTTTCTCATTCTCTCTTCTTCTTCTTCTATCTCCTTCTCTGCTGCAGTGTCAGCCAGCGACTGTGACTCGGAGCAGAACGCTGACATCACTTACTACACACTGAGCTCTGATTTCATCATCTCCCCCCATGGCACCATCTTCCCGGCAGGCGCTCTGGATTACGAGCGCCCCAATCATTTGTACGAGTTTGTGGTAATGGCCGTAGATAAGGGCGAGGTGCCGCGGACAGGCACGGCTACGGTACGCCTGCGGATGGCCAACGTCAACGATGAGACACCCGAATTCTCCCAGCCAGTGTGAGTTTCAAAAAATTTACTTCCACACGTTCATTCCGTTCCTTCGTTCGGGAAACATGTAATCTTAAAAAGCTTCCAAATTATTGGGACAATTTTTTATTTATTTATTTTTTACATAATTTTGATGATTTCTAGCATGCGCTCATAACGTCAAGGTTGCCCACTGTATGTTACCCACAATGCACTTCGAACATTACATTCCTGCCAATTCACTGATTTCCATCCAGGCTCAGCTGCTCAGTTCTGTGTACGCATGGACTCCATAGCTAAGTCCATGTCTCCTCTTTTCCATTTGTGTCAGTCTGGGGCTGCAACATTGTGCCAGTGTTGATGGTTTTGTTGCGATGAGTTTCACTTTTTTGCTATTTTCCCCATTTTACTTGGGGATCATGTTCTCTTAGCTTGGTTAATTGGCCGATTTTCTGGCAGCCTGCTCACTGAAGCAATGAGGCACTAAGGCAGGTTCAGTGAGCCATGCATTCATTTGAAGAGAGCGAAGGAATGGTGGATCTCTCCCTTTTTATGTCCATAATGCATATTTTTGCATAACCTCCACTTTGATTATTATTGCTTCGGTGTGCTGACTATAAAATCTTTCCAATTTTTGCCATACTGTAGGAAGAATATAGAAATATAAGACATAATGGACATTGTGCCTACCTCATTTTTTTTTTATAAGAATCTTTTTGAATAAATTCTAGCATGAGGTGATAGAAATATTGACTTATTTTCGTGACTCAGCTTTACACCTGACCTTCTGTCCCTAAACACCCATCCTAGTGCATCCAATGCCCACTGATTATCCTCCATCTCGCCTATTAAATAGCAGAGCCTGCTTGTTGTCCAGACAGTAATTGAGTAGTTTGTAATGTCTGTCACTGTTGTTTGTTCCAATTCACTGGGCTAATTTGGCGTTACAAGACGCTGGGGCTCCTCCGCTAAGACCAAAAATGAGCCTTGTCACTCAAGCAGACACATCTCCACAGTACATCATTACTGGAGCTGCTCGTCTGAGCCGGATGGAGACGAGACAAAGAAAAAAAAACGTGAGAGAAAGCGGCTGAGTGATAATTTCTAAAAGAACAGGATGCGATTTTACAGTGTGTTGAGAAATAAGAGAGAGAGGGAACGTAATAAGGATCATAAAAATACATTCTTCTGCTTGAAAGAGAATTTGTTCAAATAAATATATAATAAGTAGTGGTTAATTTTGTGAGTGTGTGTGTGTTTGGGGGTCTAGTTATATTTGGTTGACAGTGCACACATTTTTTCACTCTTTTAAGTACTGGATAGGTTTTGTAGAGAGTTGGTGTGTAGAGAAATCGGTTGACGGTAAGAGCTTTAGTATTTCTGAATTTAAATGTGTGAATAAATGTTCTTTAGGGAAGTTTTACAATTGCATTACATTATTTTTGTGAAGGTTAAAAAGACCACCTATATGAACACCTACCACCTTTTCTGTCTTAGCCATTTTATTAGACCAAAGCTGCACTGAATTATACTCTGCTTGTCCTTGGTCTTAATCTAAATCTATAGCTGTGTTTCCATCATCTGATGGTTTTCATCATCTTGTTATATATTTGCCCCTTATCTCTCATATTGTTCCTCTTCACTGGCTGGTTATGCACAAAAGGATTGTGGGGCCTGACTATCACACTCATATGTTCTACCTGAACATCCTATTATCAAGATTGCTCTTATATACCTACACTCATCTGAAGAGGCTTTCTACTATATTTTGTGGTATGACCATAGGGATTTGTGTTTACTAATGAGGTCAGGCACTGACGTATGACGAGGAGGAGGCCTGGGGTGTAGTAAGTGTTCCCATTCATCCCAAAGGTGTTCAGTGTGGGTTTAGGTCAGGGTTCTGTGCAGATCACGCGAGTTCTTTCACTGTAACCTTGGCAAACCATAGACCTTGCTGTGTGCACAAAGGCATTGTCATGCTGTTTGGCCGTCTAAGTTTCAGTGAAGGGAATTGTATTGTTACAGCATACAAAGACATTGTAGTCCAGGGGTCACCAAACTTTTTTTTATGAGGGCCACGTCATTTTTCCTTCCTTTTATGGGGGCTGGGTCGGACTGTAACAGAAAATCGCATGGCTACCTGCATTATTATAGAGATTTTATTAGGATTAAAAATGTGTTTATTTTGCCTCCTAACGCTAGATTAGTTTATTATTTTGAATGCATAATACTGACAAATGGGAATTAATTTTCAAGTGATATATAGCCTATTAAAAGAGCATTATTACTATCATAATGACATTCTTTTTTTCCATATTCATTGCTATTGAAATCAAAACATTTTCTTACTTATATAAGAACGTGCCAGAAACCGAAGTGCAAATCACGAAGGTTTTTAATGAACAACAAAGGGCAAATGGCAGAAAACGGCAAACCAACCATAAACTCCAGGATTGACTAAACCTGGTGAATGCTGTGAAGAGAGAGAGAGAGTTCGTAGAACTTGAACAGAGTCCCGCAAACAATAGTAAACCAAACCAGAAACGTAATGTCTGTAGCTTGGGTAGTCCGACAAGGTTCATCAGCCTAAACTGTAGAACGGACAATGAGCTGGTGGGGGAACGGAGGTTATATAGGGTGGTGGTTGATGAGTGCCAGGTGCAGGTGGTTAGTAGGTAGGAGAGCTGCTTGGAGTGATAGGTGGGTTTGGTGAAGGTGTGGCTGGTGGATCCCTGACATGCATAGGGTTGGTGGGTGAATATAACAAATAATTGACTCCGTTAATAGCTAAGGGAAATTTTAGTTTGAAAGCCAACCTTTATTATTAAATACAGATATGATCATGGACCATTAAGACATTATGATTAATCCATTGCTAGAACTATATTTAGGTTTTGACAGTGTTAGCAGTGATTCACATTTCTTCTAAATGGCTAAAAACAAGTACAGTATGGTTGTAGAAATAACATCTATATTTTTGATATTTAGAGATCATCCATTTTTTTTTTCATCTACTTTTATAACACACAGATACAAGTACAGTTTATGCTGCCTATAAAAAAGTATGATTCAGATAGGATTAAAATACTGCAAAGGTACTCCAGTAATAATTAAATTACCACATCTCTGTGTAAAAGGAGCTTAATCTGAAAAGGAATCAAGAAATTCAGTATCAGCTATAAAGAAATGGTCAATGTGTAGCTGGGAAAAGGCCACATCTAAATTATAGTGTGTGTGGTGGGTTTTTTTTTTTCTGCAGAAACTTTCAAGTGCTGTGTCTTCAGGCATTTTTGTTTTGATTGTATAGGGATCTTCAGGGCAAATAAAGCCAGCCAGTTCATTCTACCATAGCAGGACCGCAAGTGTGCTACACAAGTGTAATTACAAATGTTCTTACTGCCAGCGTGATAGCGGTATTATCAGGCACTTTGTACTTTTTTTGTAAAGACACTACTATCCACATTCTGGTTGTGGATTCTGCAAAAAAAAAAAAAAAAAAAAAAAAAAAAAGATCTGCACAAAATGTTACCAATAGTTTTTTTACCAAAAATACCAATAGTCCAAATTGAACCTATAGTTGTATTTTTTGTATTCGTGACCTATCAAGTGCAGAACCCACTGACAGTCCATCAAAGCCCCATCTGCACTTGACCTTTATCAGCTATGATGGACTTTTACACCCCTCCTCAGATGATGCATTCGGATCGGTCGAACACAACATACTGCTGCTTTCCCGATATGCCAGTGGGAGAGAAATGCGATCTTTGAGGCTGTATGAGTACAAATAGTGGGCAGGTAGGTGAGCGAGATCGTCATTGTCAAGTTGTCAACATCTCTGCTTTCTTTTTCTACATTTTAAAACCTTTTGTTCGGAAATGTCTATGCACCTGTGGAAGTATTCCGAGGACCTTGTGGGTGGATTAAAGATGCCGCACTGTTCAGATGTGAAGTTTCGGTGTCACCTTCACCATTATGTAGTGATAGAGATTTTCTGTGGAACGGAAGCAAGGCAAGGGCCTAGTAGGCACATTTTGGTGGAAAATGTATTGTTGGGGAGTCTCTAATTGACGACATGATTTTACTCCTGTTGTTTAAACCATATTTATTGAGAAACTTGTGCAGCACTGTGGGATATTTTACCTACTCTCAGTCGGCTAAATAACTTTAGAGGAGTTTATACGTTTTTCTAGTGGAAACATTGTTGGTATAGGTATATTCTGAGGCGATATGAAATAAAGCGACATTTTGTACTATGCAATTTAGAAGAGAAGTCAGAGAGTAGGTGCATAGAAAATAGAAAAATATATTTCTTCCATTTCAGAAAACCATCATTATCTGAACAGTGAAATGTTTAATTAAAAAAAAATGTTTATTAACAAAGAGCTGCAATAGACTAGTTTAGACTGGTTCTGGGTTAATAATCTGAAAACCAGGGATTCAACATCAGCATTACCAATCTTCTATTGCTGAGCCCTTAAGCAAGGCCCTTAATTCTTCTCTGCTTTAGGGTTGATCTATCAAGGCTGATCTTGTGCTCGGACCTCAGCTTCCTGAACTTTCAAACAAGCTGGGTTATGTGAATAAATAAATAAATCATGTATATGTGCAGAAGTACTAAGATGCCATGCATTATAATATATTTTTCTTTCTTTTTTTTTTTTTTTAACGAGTTTTTTCTCATGATCACTAGAAAATTAAGTCTTGATCTGGCGAAAACAACTTGTTAAAAGAAACAGTTATTTATAGTTTTAAGTCATGATAACGAGAAAATAACTTTTGCTTTGTCGAGATCATGAGAAAACACGTAAGAAAAAAACATTATAATGCTTGACCTTAGGACGTCTGTATATACTGTATGTGACAGATAAAAGCTGTTTCTTTTTCTAGAGAGAGCACTGACTGAAGAGCACTCGGTGTCAATGAATTAATAAATCGTACAATGATCGAAACAATGAATCGAGTAGTAGTACAGACGCTTCCCACTTTACGACCATTCAATTTTACGAACTTTTGCGGATATGAACAAACCTGTCGTCAAAGTGAAATTTGTTAAAAAAAAATTCAAAACGGAGGAGAGTCGCCGCGAACTAGTCGTCCACCGTAACGAGTCTACATGATGTGCATTCAAGTGAATTATTTTTTTTTTATTCATTTTTATTTTTTATTAGTTAATACAATATATTGTATGCAGTATTTCAATTATTTTGATTTGTTGTAGTATATTTTATTGTTTATTTGATAGTATTTATAGCTCTTACATCATTAGGAGATGTGCGTAGTCAATAACGAACACAGTAACAACTTACAAACAAATTCATGCCACGAACGGTCGTTCGGAACGTATCTCATTCGTAAGGTGGGGAGCGTCTGCATATACAGCACACACGGTCCCAACAGAAAAGCTACAGTACAGTTACGCCCACACTCTTTTTAATGCTTTTTAATGTTGGTAATCTTGAGTGGTATACAGTATATACTGTATTTACTTAAAGAATAAAAGAAAGCTTTATTTAAGAAGGAAAAATATATTCAAAATGAAACTTTTGAGAGATTTTTGCCTCACACGGCAAGTTCTGTTTATGTGAATATTGAATATGCACAATCTTTTATTTAATTTATTTTTTAATACCTGACAACTCACCCATCTACTTCACACTTCCTAGCGAATTCATGTCATCCATTTTAAAGTATAAATGAAGTGTAACATATGGGAAATGCATTCATTAAGGCATAAGTGAGCTAATTATTAAACACCAGTATTTGTTGAGTGGACACAGTATACTGTCTGCTTTTAACACCCACGCATTACTCGTTGCTTAAAGCAGATAAGAAGTGTTAACGTCTGTGTGTGTGTGTGTGTGTGTGTGTGTGTGTGTGTGTGTGTGTGTGTGTGTGTGTGTATGCATTTGCATTTTTTTCAGATATCGTACTTTTGTGTCTGAAGATGCTGGACCTAATACCTTGGTGGCAACGGTACTGGCTAAGGATCCAGATGGTGACGGGATTACATACAAAATCTCAGCAGGCAATGAAGAAGGCAACTTTGTCATTGACAGTCAAAAAGGTGATTTATTTTTTTTATTCCCCCACGCTACTTTAATTGTCCTTGCTTGACATATCAACAAAGATCTCACTATTATCTTATGTTAATAAAGAAGGCACATTAGCCTGATTTCAACTTTAGTTGCTGTATTTGATTATAAGTGTTTTTAAAGGTGATTTTAATAGACAATTGTGCAGTCGATTGTCTTTGTTATCGAATGCCATGTGAAAGAAATATAGTGATGCAGAAATCTAATGTGAAGTCCTTCAATCTTTCTATGTGACTGGATTGGTATTTGTAAGGTTTATTCAAGACTAATTAGGTTACTGCTTCTGAGCACAATCTTTGGACGGTTTGAAAAGTTATTACATTGACGCATTTGCCTGAGAAATTAAATGATTCAAATATCTGTTAAAAAATATGCAAATTGAGTTAACTTTGAATGTTTAGCAGCGAGTACAGTATGAGGTGATATTGAGAACATTTTTATTATCTAAGAGTTTGTTTCAATGGAACAAGACATCAGGCCTGGATAATGAAATTGAAATCTGCTGGTTCTCCACACTTGCATTATGTATTGGTATTATTTTATAATGATGTTATAAATGTGCTAAAAAGATTTGTGGTTGAAATTCAGGAAATTGGGCTCAAACTATTGATGGCCATCATAATGTAGCATAAACCAAGATGCTGACAGAGCGCAATAGCAAAACATTTCTGAAGTCCGTAATGAACGAAGGAGCTGGAGCAACAAAGCAGTACTATGGGGCAAGAAATGTTGAAACCAGCAAAACCTGGGATATGGCGAATGATGAAAACACTGTGACTGGGTGTGAAAGACACTAAAGAAAGAAGAGGCTATGACCAGCACTGAAGGAGAAACAGAGGCTATGGAAGAAACGGATGTTGTGACCAATAATAAGGACGTCATGAAAGCTGTGACTGACACTGGAGAAGCAAAAGAGGTGGGGATTTGAAATTAGAAAAGGGTACAAAAGCCAGGCAGATACTTACCAAGGCTGATGGGATCATAGGGGCAAGACCAGAAAGGACTGATGCAGGGGGAAGTTGACATAGGACAGAAAATAAAGCAGAATAACAAGGGTCAGGAAATTGCACTGATATTATTGACACAGATTAGGGTTCTATGGTAGACTGAAGAAGGCTCAGTAATAGTAGCTGAGCCAGAATTCAAGGCAATGTTCAGGCTAAACAAATGAGTCAATGGGGCTTGAGTCATGAGGCTTGATGTCATGAGTCAGTGGAGTCCTGGGTTACTGAGCTAGTACCAGGACAGAATTAGGAATACAAAACCGGGCATACAATTTTGTGACAGTAATCCGGACAGAGGTGGCAATAATCGGATGACAAATCGCCTAAACTGTTTGCAGTGGTGTAAAGTAATTAAGTAAATGTACATTGTTACTGAACTTGTCATTTTTTGGCTACTTTTTAGTTTTACTGAGTATCGGAGATATAAGCAACTTTTACTCTCTACTCATTTGTGAGTTTAATGTATTATGATATATACAGTATGTACTTTTTACTCCACTATATCTTAATTAAAAGTGACCATTACCAATTACATTTCATTAAGATTTCATTAAAGCCCAACACTCCCCTACTCACATCTGCTGCCTGTGAGTGACATCTTAGCACTGCTGGCCTCATTTTCAGTCCAAAAATAACCAGCTTTTGTTCAGATCGAATAATAAAACTATTGGCCCTCTCTGAGACTGAGATGTTCATGAAATCACAGTCAGCACTGAATATTTGATTTTATTTGATCTAAAATGATTTGCTTTCATTTTATTTGTCCATTGAATACTAATGGTAATTCTACTTTGTGACAATACTGTCATTTTATTTGTCAAGTGAATACACCTTTTTTGAAAGATTGCTTTACTTTGTTGTCTTTTTTTTGACCTACTTGCTTGATCTTTGTTTCATTCTGGCATGTTAAAGAGGTCTTGGTTTGTGCAGTGTTGAGATGTAATAAGGAAATACAACCTTGAGCTTTTGTTCAATATGAGTCAAATACTCGAGTACTGTTGAAATCAGATACTCTGTGGCGTTTAATCAAGTCATATTGCAATTGGTGGCAACTTGTAATGGAATAAGTTTCGCAATAAGGTATCAATACTTTTCCTCAAGTATGATTTTCAGGTATTTTTTTATACCTCTGATCATTTGCTAAAAGGGGACTCCATTTAACTTTTTCTCAGCAGGTATAGGTTTGCTCACACAGGCCAGGTCCGATGCACGGATTTTATTTGTAGGCAAGACAGGTTTCTTGGAGAATGGCGAGCAAGGAGTTTGAAGGTGGACATACTTTATAAGAGAGGTCTAGGAGGTTGGTTGTGGGTCTGGATGGTCACACTGAAAGGGACAGAATTATCAGGGCAAAGATCTCAGTGTTTGCCAGTAATACAGGGGCCAAGGTCAGGTTTCTGATTTTAAGTCTCAATATTAGAGGCCAGGGATAAGCTAGTTGCTTTAAGAACGTTAGGATCATGAAGAGATTACCAACAGGGCAAGTGTTTGGGAGACAGCAACAAAAAAATGGCTCTCTGGTTGAAGACCAAATCAGGCTTTTAGAAATAGGGATCAGAGCAAGAGTTCCAAATATTGGCAGCAAAGCTAGCATTTTGAAATTATTTGCAGAACTGCAAGTGTCTTGATGGTTGTCTAGGGAGCAGTGGCTACATAGGCTAAGGTCTGGGTGGTTGCCAGCAGTGCAAGGGTCTTGGATGCCTAAAAGCAAAAAACTAAAAAAATAACTATATTCTGAGTTAACAACTTGATAGTCAGTAGTAAGAAATCTAATATATTTATTTTTACTCAGTTAATATAAAGATTACACAGCTGATATTTATTACCCAGCTGATATTAGACATGCTTGAACTTTTCATAACTCACTTCATGAATTGAGAAGAATCTTTATTTTTTTTTGGCACTTATTCCACCGCCTAAATATCAAAGGCTCCTTTCATTGCCCCCTTTTCGATGGTTTGTCAACTTTCAGCCTCTCCTGCTATTCTCACAATCATACATTATACGCCATTCAAGGTTTTTTTGTAGCCTTTGTCAAGCTGTGCACTTGATGCTTGTTGGTAATTTGCATGTAACTTACTGACGGATATCTCCTGTTTGAGTTATTGCTGCATTAGGAATTCAAAGCTCGACATCAATACAATGTTGTATTAAAGGCATAAATACAAAGGACATCACGCTGGGTGAAAGATACATTTACCAATGTTTATACCGATAATCAGCCAGATCATCTCCACCACACTGCACCTGTCAGGGTTTTTTTTCTCTCTAATTTATTTATTTATCCCCCACTTATTTATGGTGTTTACTGTAGCTCTTGAACCGGCAGACAGAGCAGAGTTAAAAGAGGTTCCATCATCTTAATGTGTGCCCTTGTGTGAATACGATGAACAAATGAAAATGATTGGTTATGTGAAGCAGTAGACAGGCTGTTAACATTGTACGATCACTAATGAATTGCTTTCGAAATTGCAATTACTGAGGATACGCGCAACACATATAGCAAATCGAATAAGCCAGATTGTCTGAAGGCGCAATAGAAAATCTTTTATTTTGTATTTTGTTACTGATTAACTAAGAACATTCTTTAAACTTGGTCTGTGTTAAAGCAAAAATTGCCTGAAAATGACATTTACAAATTGCCTTTTGTATTATTATTATTATTATTATTATTATTATTAATAATAATAATAATAATAATAATAATAATAATAATAATGATAATAATACAAATAACAATATTGATATTATTATTACTATTATAATAATAATATTTATTATTATTATTATTATTATTATTATTATTATTATTATTATTATTATTATTATTATTATTA
>JAAIIK010000009.1:3261267-3281423 GCA_014706435.1 Silurus glanis
TATTATTATTATTATTATTATTATTATTATTATTATTATTATTATTAATGCTCCTTTGCTCTCTTTAATCATGCCCTGAGTATGTATCTGATATTGTATCATGTTTGGGGTTGAGATGCTGATTAGAGCTGATGTGGGATGAGGGCCAGTGTTTGTATATCCTTTTCTCCTTTATATAAAGGGACTGGTCCATCCCCTTGACAAACATAATCTTCATCTTTGATGTGCACAGATATATGCTGGCTGCCTCGTCATTTTGCTCCCTGCTTCATGCAGTGGTCATATACAGTACATATACACACACACTCATACACACACACACACACAAATGGATTACACTAGTGTAAGCCAAATTAGGCATTTTAATTAATGCACTTGACATTACATTCATTAAGTATCTTTAGAGCACATTACAAGTTGGCCAAAGAAAAAAAGAATGGCACATGTATATTCCTTGCATTGTAGGAACACTACAGTGAGAGGAAATATTTATTCTGACACATTTTATTGCTTATTATATTACTGATGCATATATCAGTTTAAATGTGTACAAAATATGTATTCAATGCATCAAAATAAATGTCAAAAGTCAAACCTGCCATGGAAACAGTACTCATGCACTATGAATTACTCGTTTTAGAACTCTATTACAAAGCCGTTGTCACAATTCTAGTTTTGCAGAATTGTGATTTAGTTTGAGTTCATTGTTTTCCTAAAATATCGTCTCCACCTTGTTCCACCATTTCCTACCACACCACACTCCATTCTTCTGGAAAGGATTTTATTTTACAAGTTTATAGAACATTGCTAAGGGGGTTTGTGCCTATTCAACCAGAAGTGGTGTTAGTGAGGTCAGGAACTGCTGGACATCAAGGCTTTGGTTTGGCAGTCAGCATCCCAGTTCATCCCAAAGGTATTTAATCGAGTTGAGCTCAGGCACTGTGCAGTTTACTTGGGTAATTTTCACACCAATGTTGACAAAATGTCTTTTTGGGCCTCATTTTGTCCACACAGGATTTGTTAAACAGGGTTGGCTGATACCTTTTGGAGAAGATCCACATGTGTGTGCGTGTGTGTGTGTGAGATGGTCAGGTGGCCACATTTTCACATTTTTTGACCTGTTGAACTTAGTATTCCAAAAACTTGCCATTATTCTGGAGTTGTCTTCCCTTTGGGTAAACTTTCTGCGGTCGATTCCTCCCACCTACCTGGCAGCAACCAAAACCAGGTATTCAGCCATTAGATAGTGAAGCGTGATTCATCTCTTCAGAGAGCATGTTTTTACTGCTCCAGAGTTAAATGGTGATGTGCTTTGCACCATGCCAGCTGATGCTTGGCATCACAAACAGTGATCTTTGCCCTGTTTGCAGATACTTGGCCATGGAAACCCATTTTATAAAGCTTCTGATACAGTTCTTGTGCAGATGTTGATGACAGGCAGTTTGGAACTTTATTATGAGTGATGCAATGAAGGACAGGTGATTTTTGTACGTGTTGAATACGTCAACAGTGTGCCTGTGCAGTTGTTGGGCAGGTCTAGCAGCAAGAAAATATAGATTTAAAATGTAGATTTAAAATGATTCAAAATAAAAAAGTGTGCTTATGAGTGACAGGTCTGAATCACAGGCCTGATCAGATCATTCGATCATGCAAATATATTTATATTTATCTATATATATATATAAAGCTCAAATACCACTGACTGACTCACTCACTCATCACGAAATCTCAAAAACCACTGAACGGATTGCAATGAAATTTGGAACATACCTTCTTCTTGGGTCTTAGGTGCTCACTAAGAAAGGGTTTTGAAAAATTCGCCCTGGATCGCGGCTAACTCGCGAAAAACGCGATTTCTCACGCATTGTAAACTCTTCGAAATAACAGTACGGATCCTAATGAAACTTACTACATTGTTTCTTATTAGATGTTAGATGCATGATAAAAATTATTTTCAAAGTAGTTTGCCCTGTATCGGTACTACAAAGGGGTAGTACGTTATTTGTTGACGTTACGTTCTGATCTCTGATCATCCAGTCCTGCTCAGTGCTTACTGCTTATTGCCATATTGCTTAGCGTTCTGCCTTCCGTAGCGAAGCACGGGTACTTTCAGCTAGTATAATATAAGTGTGACATGAACTGGCTTACAAAAAAAAAAAAACTTTGCCTTTTCTACTGTGATGGTCTTCAGAACGTGTCAAAGGAGGCAACAATAAAAGGTAATATAGTGTTTCGGATTTCATTAAGTATATTTATAATAAAGTCACTTTATTTGCCGTTATCTATTTCTTCAAATTATTATCAGTAGCCACTTTATTCCTTCGAATCACAGGCGTTTTGGTGGTCTTTATGTCTACCGTAAATTTGTTTTTCAATCTTGGTTTCCTAACCACATATTAAACACCTTGAAGGGCATCTGTTGAACTGTATTTTGTAGTGGCGTAGCCCCAGCTGTGCCTATGGCATTTATAAGCTGAATACAGCTGTATGTCAACGGAGCAACACGTGCACACACACACACAGACGATTGCACAAAGTTTAGTTTTTCTGCCTCAGACCTCATTACACTTTGACACTGGTTTGAGGGGGAGAGTAATTCAGATTGAATTAGAATTGATTACAACACCCCCCACCCCCCGAAACCTTGCCACAAAAGCACTAGCAGAACGCATTAGAATCAATTCACAGCCCGTAGGGTGAATGCGATTCCTCCAATGCCAGGTCTGTGTCAGTAGCTGTAAGGTTTACTTTAATGTGCTTCGGCTGTGAGCTGTAGACGGGAAGCATCCCGCTCGCCAGCCTAATACACACTGTCTGATGAGGCTGAGGGAGAGCAGTGGAAATATCTAGTGCTGTCTGATGAGTCACGTTTAAGATGAACCGTGATGTCACCACTTTAAAAGTATTTGGTGTGGCAGCAGCGTGCACAGTAAATAGACCGCTAAAAACAAAGCACTGCAGATGTCAGGAATAGCACACGATGGGGTTTGCTCTGATGGGAAAATAATCCACAGTAGATTGGTGTCATATGGCCTAATAAATGTGGAGCATTATAACAGCATTAGAGTAGAGTAGATTAGATTAGATTAGATTCAAGTTTATTGTCATTGTGCGTCAAAGAGTTTCATACAAGTATACTGTATATGTATTATGTATGTATTATATATATATATATATATATATATATATAGATATATATATATATATATATATATATATATATATCTCTATAGTGTGTGTGTGTATGGCATATGGTCTGAGCATTAACAAGCAGGACCTTCCGCTTTTGCAACCTCTGAAACAATGCTGCAGCGTCTTTTTTTGAGCCAGATTCTGCACCTGACGCACAGCACAAGGACTAAACTTCTCTGATGGACTGGTGCAGGTCCTGTTTCGAGTGGAACCCGTCTTGGAAAACCTCTGTATGACCCTGGCCCCTTTACTGTAACTCAGTTTCAGGGTGTTACTGATCTCCTTATAGCCTCGGCATCTTTGTGGAGAGCAACAAATCCAAATCTTAAATCCATTTCTCAAGTTCTGTTGACCATCCAGTGGTCAGTATGAGAGAATTGTACTCAAAGCACCAAATTTTAACTGCTCTAATACAAAATACACAAATTTGTATTGTCCTGTCAGGCAGACAAATCTTGAACATGATGAACAGGACGTGTGGATTTGCACGGTTACACGACGTACAGCTGTTATCACTTTGGGTGTACTCACTTTTGTTGCCAGCTTTTTATACAATAATGCCTGTATGTTGAGTTATTTTTAGAGGACAGTAAATCTGTACTGCTACACAAGCTGCACATTGACTACTCAATAATATATGCAAGTTTAATATCTATAGTATTGTCCCTTGAGACAGCACTACAATGGTTGCCGAAACGTGATGGGGTGTACTCACTTTTGTGTCATTCCTCTTATTCCATAATGATTTGCATTTGATTAATTTGACACTTTTGACACAATCATAAGATGGCAATAAACACGAGAAGTGCCCATTATACAGTATAAGGTTTCAGTTTTCGTTCAAATTAGTAAAAGATAGGACAAGAAGGGATAAAGGATAATAATAGGCAGTTAAATGCTCAGGGAAAAATTGTCTATTAATTATGATAATTATGAATTTTTTTTCTTCTTTTTTGTTTTTTTGCACAGCATGTCAATCTTTAACCATTTAATATTATAAAAGCTATAAAAAAAAAGTTGTTCCCTCTCCAGCCTGTACTTTATCTCCTTGGAAGAAAGAAAGAAAGAAAGAGAGCGAGAGAGAGAGAGAGAGAGAGAGAGAGAGAGAATAAGCTGTTACTCCAGGAGTAATAACGTGTCAAAAACAAGTGCATTAATAGGAACCTAACATTTATGTTACAGCAACTAAACATGTCAGAATGAGCTGCATGACTGGATAAACATGACAAATCATTAGTGTAAACTTACTCTATCATAGCACTGTTAAATTCTCAAATGAATAGGTGTCAACTAGACAAGGATGTGTTCCCTTTGGAATCTGGTTCCTCTTATGGATTCTTCCCGAACACATGCCAATATCATTTAATTTTCATTGTCATTAGGGATAAACTTGTAGGGACTGAAATTTATACGTGTAACTCAAGAACTTTGAGGATGGATTTTCATTGTAATTAATATCAACATTCTACTACAATGTCTCAGAACCACAGGATGCATTTAATCGCCAATCCAATCACAACAGTGATGGAACTGTAATGAATGGATATTTAGTGCCACCCAGATGAAGATGGGTTCCCTTCTGATTCTGGTTGCTCTCAAATCTCAGGGAGTTTTTTCCCTCAACATGGTTCCCACTCATGGGGACACTCATTGGGGACAAACAATTATAAGAAACAAACGTATAGGCAATAAATGTGCACATTTCTTTATATAACTTTATAACTGCTTTATGTCTGAATAGCTGCTTTGAGACAATGTCCATTGTTAAAAGCACTATACAAATAAAAATGAATCGAATTGAATCTATTTATTTGATCTATGTATTTGTTTGTATTTGTTTGTCGAAGATTCCATCAATAATGGTTTTTAGTCACACAGGTCTATCGTTCAGTAACTGCTGAATCCTGTTCAATGGTGCATAAGATCAGGAGCATATCTTTGAGAACACCTCAGATGCCAGTGCTTCGACGAACACATTGTAATTCATATTGTACTGGTTTGAAAATCCATATTTCTCCAAAGTTTTGCGAATCTTTTGCAAATATAAGTTTTATCCAGGTCACAAGGTTTACACTGGCCTTACCGGCATTCGCATAAAGATCAAATCTCTGTGTATTGACTGTAAGCAAAACTCCAAGGATAGCGCAGAGGGTGAGATCTATAGACGTGTAGCACATGATCACTTCCCTCAGGCCATAAACAGAGAAAGATGCTATAAAGAGCAAGCGCGAGAGAGCAATTGGAAACTATGTTTAAGTAACAGGGATATTATAGATATCTGGTGATGGATGTTTGCGAAACGAACATATGCGAGTCGATTTCGATGCTCAAAGAGAGACTGTTTAATGGATTCTGTTCACATCTTTTCTTTATTAGATGAAATTGAATTGAGTGCATATTGCATTACTGTGGAATCAACATGCTGTCTCTAATTTATTCTTGTCCCTCAGGTTGGATTTGCTCTAAAAATGAATTACAGTATATTTATTCATAGTTGTTTCCATATATATATATATATATATATATATATAAATATATATATATATATATATATAAATATATAAAATATTTAAGATTCCTTATCTATAAAAGTTTTTGCATAAAAAAAACAAAACATGTGATCTTTCTTAGGGCTGATCCGCCTTCGATCCAATCCTCCACCAAAACTGCAGGGGGTAGAGTACATCTTAAACATCACAGCCACAGATGACAATGCCTCTGGAGGACCGCAGTCTCTGTCAGCCACGGCTCAGGTCATTGTGGGAGTGGATGATGTCAACAACAACAAGCCCATGTTTGAGAAGGTACCGAGCTTTTGAATAGAAGTACGAGTTTAGTATCAAAGTGATTTTTTTTTTTTTTTCTAATTTATCTTATTTATAATATTATTCTTATGATCAAGACTTGATTTTCTCGTGATCTCGACATAACAGTCATGTGTCCCCGTGATCAGTATTCATGATTAGCCATGATGATTGGTACAAGGAGCATCATGGATAATAACCATAACCATTTATGGCAGCGGGCATGTGGACTAGAATTGCACCCGTCGAGATCACAAGAAAATTTTGTCGTGGTAACGAGTAGATAATTTTTGATATGTTAAGATCATGAGAAAACAGCTTTTGTTGTGTTAAGATCATGAGAAAACAGCTTTTGTTGTGTTAAGAGCATGAGAAAACAGCATTTATTATGTTGAAATTCATTAGAAAACAGCTTTTGTTGTGTTAAGATCATGAGAAAACAGCTTTTGTTGTGTTAAGAGCATGAGAAAACAGCATTTATTATGTTGAAATTCATGAGAAAACAGCTTTTGGTGTGTTAAGATCATGAGAAAACAGCTTTTGTTGTGTTAAGATCATGAGAAAACAGCTTTTGTTGTGTTAAGATCATGAGAAAAACAACTTTTGTTGTGTTGAGATCATGAGAAAACAACGTTTGTTGTGTTGAGATAATGAGAAAACAGCATTTATTATGTTGAAATTCATTAGAAAACAGCTTTTGTTGTGTTAAGATCATGAGAAAAGCTTTTGTTATGTTGAAATTCATGAGAAAACAGCTTTTGTTGTGTTAAGATCATCAGAAAACAGCTTTTGTTGTGTTAAGATCATGAGAAAACAGCTTTTGTTGTGTTAAGATCATGAGAAAAACAACTTTTGTTGTGTTGAGATCATGAGAAAACAACGTTTGTTGTGTTGAGATCATGAGACGACAGCTTTTGTTATGTTGAAATTCATGAGAAAACAACTTTTATTGTGTTGAGATCATGAGAAAACAACTTTTATGTTAAAATCATGAAAAAAACAACTCATGTTATAGCGAGAAAACTGTCGAACACAAGAAAAAAACTCATGTCGTGATCACATCAAATTAAGATCAAACATTTTTTTTTTTCTTTTTTGTTTTAAACCACGAATTGTAAAAATCTCATATATTTAAGTATCTGCTTACAGATGCTCAAATGGTAAAATAAAACATAGCCAGTTAACATTGGCGTTTTATTACATTTATTATTTGTATCAATCATTCTTTCCATCAGATCGTGTTAATTACATATCCAGTCTCCTATTAACGAGGAATTCTTTGTCAAACTGTTACCACAAAGTTGGAAACACAATTATATAGGATTACATTTTTTTCCTTTACTTGAACTAGGAGACCAACTATACTACTGTAGCATGAGAATACCCCTGTGCACAAAGCTAGCTCCACAAACATATGGTTTACATGAGTTGGAGTGGAAGATCTTGAATGGCCCGTTATAGAGCTCTGATTTCAAACCTATTGAACATTTTTGGGATAAATTGGGACACTGAATGCACTCCAGACCTCTTCACCTCACCTACATCAGTACTTGACTTTACAAACACACGTGTCTGAATGGGCACAAATTTCCACAACCTCTATCCAAAATCTACACATAAGATTAAAGGTTATTACAGCAAACTGGGATTAATGGTGTCCACAAAATTTAGTTTAGAGTTTATACTGTACTAGTAAACAGTTGGTGCAGAAACCTGGGGAAACATACAGTAGTCTCTTGCCAATATTGTGACAAGAATTTATAAATGGATAAGTTTTTAGACGAACTGCATGCATTTTCAAAGCTGTGCACAGAAGAAAAAAAAATTATTTAATAAAAATATAGGATTCATAATAAGCCAAAAAAGTTTCAAAGCTAATCTAAATCAGAGCTCATAATTAAACTTAGACTAAATGTACCTTACTGTCAAGCTATACATTCCCACATCATTTAATCCATTTCTCAGATTTTTTTTTTTCTTTTCTATTCTTGTTCCATCCTTTTAAGCGCTTCTTTATCACAGCTTCTATATCCATCTATCCTCTAGAGAAGTGATTAGCCAGCTGATCTGCACTAGCCCCACATCATCTCAGGCCCTTTTTTAATTAATGTCTGAAATATCTGCCAAATTGTCTTGAGCTTACCTGCCTGAAAATGTCTCAATTGTACACGAGATGATTGGTTTCAGGAGGTCTTAAATGATGGTGCTGTGGTGAGGAGACGCTCTTTGGGGAGCGGCCGTGAAACGTTCTTCACGAGTTCAGCTCAATGAGAAGCGAGGTAAATTAGTGCCAGCGCTAAAAAAGAGGTCAAACTGCTTTCTCGAGGAGGCGGGAGACGTGTCTCTACACTTCCTGAGCTGCAGCAAGAGACCTGAAGTGGCTGAGACGCAATACTCCATCCCAGACCAAAAGATTTCCAAGCGAAAAATACCCGGAAGGAAGGAGAAATTAAGTCTTTTGCACCGCTACGCCGATTCGACAGCGTTTCCCTCTTTATTTAGAACATCCTCGCCATCCTTTCTTCTTCTTCTGTTTCTCTCAGAGTTGCGTCAAACATCCAGTTTTCTCAGACTTTTCTGCTCTCCACGGGGCCTACTGGGAAGCAGCAGGAGAGTGAGAAAAATGTCTTCATGTTGTGTTATTGCCCTTGTCTCCTCCTCTACTTCCATCCTCCAATGCATGCCCCCCTTTGGTGTGTTCTTGGACGAGAACCAGCTCTTTCCTGGGTGCAAGAACATCAGTAATAGTGGAAATCTTCAGAGATGGAGCCAACCTTGCACCGTGGGGTTCTGTTTTTGTTGGCAACGATCTCCTGGTGCTTCCTGAAAAGGATGACAGGAAGCGGAAAAAGTTGTTTTGGAAAATTGTTGGATTTACTTTCTAAAACAATTTGACTTTAGACATTTTCTGTTTCAAAGCTATCATGAGAGTTTACCCTAATCTGAGTTAAGAACAAAAAGGGCGGAAAAAAAGTCAACAATTTAAACTCCGTTTAAATCATTCGAAAAAAAACTTTTGTGAGGTAATAAAAAATTTGTTTAAATTGTTTTTTTTTTTAATTTAAAAAAATTACCAATGCTAAATAATGTGCAATCATTTTATAACAAATAATTAAAAGGTGCATAAAAAATAAATAAATAAAAGGTTGCAAAAGTTTGCACCTCTTTTTTTTTATTAATTGGGGGAGTGGCCATGTTGAATGAACAGGTCACATTCAATCTCATGTAAATCCCATATTTACTAAAATCTCAAATCCCCCAAAAATATCATATGGCTTGCCATCAATTAAATTATTGTTTAACCCCGAATAATGCTCGGTCTAGAATCTAAAGCCATGGTCATTTGTTAAAAGAAAAGGATTATAAAATATTTCCAAAACATTAAATGTACCAAAAAACAAAACCAAAATCATAGATTATTATTATAATAAATAGAGTGGAGCACCAGAGTGAGATCAGTCAGAATATACAACACATCCCTTAAATTTTTTAAAAAGATTAAAATACACAAACTTACCATGGAGGCTGTCAGAAAACATCCTGCAAAATTAAAGGAATATCTGACGAGTCGTGATTCGCTCTCTGCGATGTGACAGCAGTCTCTCAGAGTGTTCGCAAAGGGACAAATAGATCAAGGTCCAAATCAAAAAGAATTATTCAAAATATTCTTTAATTATTTCCATTAATTTATAATGCTCTGTGTTTTATTTGAATTGTAAATAATGAGAAGACTAGTTATTTTTCTTGCTCTCTCACTGAGAAAAAAAGGGAAAGGTGTGTGTGCAGCCCAGCACGCCTAAATTATCAGGGCTCGTTCGAGCCGTATCAGAGGACTCAGCAAGATGCGATTGATTCAAGGACGATTCAGTAATAAAACACTGATGAATCTCAATAGAACAGAACAGATTCATAAACCTTCCCCTTTTCTTCACCTCCCTCGCTTGCCTCCTTTTTCCTTTCTCAACTCCTGCCGCATTGCTCTCGCTTTCTCTTTTATCCCCTCATGGTCAACTGTGATCATTTAAAAAAAAAATGCAAATCTGTAGTGCACAGAGCTTCAGAATATTTAACTGGATTGTCATGTAGCTTCAAATTGCATTTTCTACTATGGCGTTCAGCTTGTTGTACTTCCTCTTTCTCCGTGTCTCAGTGCCAGCAGTATAAGATGGCGTCTGTTCCGGAGAATAAGCCGGCAGGAACGTTTGTGCTGCAGGTACACGCCGTAGACGCTGATGAGGGAGCCAATGGGAAAGTGACCTACGGCTTCATGCACAAAGACAGCATGGTTCCGGCCTTCAACATTGATCCTGATACAGGTGCTTTCGAAATGAAACTACGTTTATGGCAATGATCTTATTTCTACTAACAATTATAAGGAACAAACTTACATTCTTTAATTACCTTAGAGACAAATAATTGCAAATAATTGTTTAGAGACAAAATCTAACTAAATTGAATTAAATTATTTATACAATTATGCATCAAGGGCCTTGATCAGAGGCCCAGCATTGGCAGCGTGGTGGTGCTGGGAAGCAGAAGCTGATGAACAGCTTAACATTTAAGCTGCCACTAGAACAACTGTATAATGAACATTTATGAACAATCTGTTTCGATAATACCATTGAATTTGTGTCAAACACACCACATACCGTAGATGGCGTTTGAATAGTTGACAGTGAAAAGATAAAAATATTTTAACACCTCTTCATCTGTCGTTGGGAAGTCACATGCGTTTCATGATTTCCAAAGTTCGCACTGATTCACTTTAATCAAAGAATTTAAAATAAGTGTCGGCTTTTTACGGGACGAGAAAAGATGCCATTTAGCAACTCCTCTCCACATCTTTAATTAAATGAGATGCCTTATTAAATGTAACAGTTTATTGTGCGTCAATTCGGCAGCGTTTTGAAACAAGAGAGAAACGAAATAAAGGAGATAAAAAAAAAAAAAAAGGTGTGTGACAATTAAGGTTTTTTTGTGCGACAATGCCAGGTTTTGAAAGGAATATATAATATATTAATATAAAACAATTCTACCTGCTGCGTCTGGCTTTTATAAATCACAAATTGTCACAAATCCTTGTCCCTGTAGGCTTCCTCTGGGTTCTGTGGTTTCCTCCAACGTCCCAAAAACATGCCAGGGAATGAATTGGCCCTCCTGAAATACCTCTAGTCCTCTAGTGTGTGTGTGTGTGTTTGTGTGTGTGTATATGCATGGTGTATTCAAAGGATTAATGGCTGCTTATATCCCTTTCCTGTGCTCTTTCCCAGTCCTCTGTTGCCAATTGCTCACCATCGTTACCTTTGTTCCGTCGTGGTGCTGTAGGTGCGATCACAACCGCAAAAAAGTTTGACAGGGAGCGACAGAGGGAGTATGCAGTGACAGTCACGGCTACGGATCAGGCAGCGGATCCTCTCATAGGCATCTGCCAACTCAACATCCTCATCCTGGATGAGAACGACAACAGCCCGAAGTTTGAGAACTTGCGCTACGAGTGTGAGCATCTTTATTTCCCTTTATCCTCTCCGCTTTTGCATTCAAAATAAACCTGCAAGTTTTGAATTCCGCTAGAAGTGAACTTCATTTGACCTCATAGTTTAAAAGAGTTTTGAATAGAACATACCCCATACAAACATAGCGATAGTTTTTTTTTTCCCCCCGCTCTGTAACCACACACCTTTTCCCCATGGCTCTGATTAAAATAATTTGTATTCTGGCCTCTGTTCATACAGACTTCTTGAGGGAGGATACCATGATTGGCACCAGTTTCTTACGAGTCGCTGCACATGATGATGACTACAGCACCAACGCAGCTATCACGTATTCAATGTCTAAAGAGCAGCCAGAATACCTGCGAGTCAATCCTGTGACAGGCTGGGTTTACGTCAACCAGCCCATCTCTCAGGTTTATATCTAATATCCTACCCTCACACACACACACACGGTTTCTCTCTTTCTCTCTCTTACATAAATCTCTAGGGTAAGAGAGATATACATCTATAAGATTTAGAGAAAAGATGGATTGCTCTCTAACTAAAGTAGGTAAATTGAAATTGTGCCCTGCCTCAGCAAGATATAGTACATATGGGGCTTTATTTTCATGCAGATGTAATTTGTTGGTCTAATGCCAACGTATTGCTAATTTGGTTGCGTGTAAGCCAAGCCTTTTCCTGTTCTTGCCTAGTTACTTTTTTTTTATGCGCAAAAATTAAGGCACTAATTTGAAATTATGCAACAAGGCTTTGATATTTTATAAGTTAAGAACAAACCTTGGCTTTAAGTGCAATCTGAAACATCCAGCCCCTATAGAAGTTTAATAGGAGTGTTTATATCACAAAAAAGAACAACAAACCTGAATTACACCCATCAGGCATAACATTATGACATTATAACATTATGACCGGTGAAGTGAACAACATTGATTATTTCTTCATCATGGCACCTCTTAGTGGGTGAATATATTAGGCAGCAAAAATACATTTTGTCCTCGAAGTTGATGTGTTAGAAGGAGGAAAAAGTGAGTTTGGCAAGGGCCAAATTGTGATGGCTAGATGACTGGGTCAGAGCATCTACAAAACTGCAGCTCTGCAGTGGTCAGTATCTATCAAAAGTGGTCCAAGGAAGGAGTGTTGAACCGGCGACAGGGTCACGGCCGGCCGAGGCTCGTTGATGTGTGGTCTGATCCAACAGACGAGCTCCTGTAGCTCGAATTGCTTAAGAGGTTAATGCTGTTAATGCTCGATGGGTCAGAACTGTTTTGGCAGCAAAAAGGGAAACAACACAATATTGTGCAGGTGGTCATAATGTTATGTCTGATCGGTGTATATTTGGTGGCCTGGACATCATTATCCTCTGATTCATAGTGTAGGAATTCAAACAAAGTTTTGCAATTAAAAAATAATAAAAAAGTATAATATAGGCAGAAATTTTATACAGCTGTTTTTTTCCCCAGTAACACCAAAACATATTGAACTTGGTCATTACGCACAAAACATCAAAATTATTACAATCAATAAATTCTCAAACAAAGTTAACTAACAAAATATAGAAAAGAAAATGGCCAAAGTATTTGATGGGTCAAACAACTACCTTATATTTGATGTTCAAATGCATAAAATAAGACAGAACATAATTTTTTTCGTTGTTAATGATATAAAAATGCCGCCATATTGCACAATTCATCCTAATAACCTTCTGTATCTCTGTAACGTTTTGCCTAATGCTATGAAATATATAGATAATGCAACACCTTGACTTCTTTGTACTTGCATCCTGAACTCAAAAAGACGACTACATACTCTGGCAATTGTTATTTGCTTGGTTTATGGAACATGTATAGTAGATTATATCACGTTGTTCATGAACAGTTCCCTTCTGCAGAGTTCACATTTATCTCTAATCCGCCATACTGTCTACCGGTGTTGAGATTTATTAGCTCGAATGTGTGCTTGTGTGTGTGTGTATATGAGTTCAGTAAACATGAGCCAGGTGGGTGAAATCCAATATAAAGGATTTAAATCTCACTCTGTCAGCACCTAGTGATTTAAAGGGTAATTCAGTTTAATGTATAGATGAGGTTTGGATTGGTGTTGTAATAGCCAAATTACTTGTTTGCTATTGTGGAAGGCATGAGGTCAAGCTAAAATGGCACTCTTCAAGAAACTGGGTCTCTCGGGTTAATAAAGAGGCTTAGCTCCCTTATGGACAGATTGAATTATTATGTTGTAGGGTTCTACCTAAGGCACTTAAGTAAAGAACATTTTGGGATGTTAGAAACCTGAGTGTACTTAGAACAATTCCCTGGTTTTGACGCAAAATAATAGTTACGGTGGTAACACACTCCCTGGATATGTGGTGGAAGAAAGCGAGACAGGCAAAAGTTCACCAAGCAGAGCTTTCTTTTGTTTTCTTCCGTTTTCACCCCGGAGCTTTCCTATTCAGTACACACACCCACACACTCGTGGCCCGGGACGCCTTTCCATCTTGACGCCCTCCGGCGTCCGCCCGTCTCACTCGTGGATCGGCACGCTTTCGCTTTCTAGCACCCACCCGAGTTTCCTCGCGGACCGGCACGCCTTTCCCTGGCGTCCGTCCGAGTGCACTTGCCGGCACGTCTTTCTCTGGTGCCCGCCTGCGCTCAGTCACTGAGGCCGGTGTCTCTCTCCCCGAGGCTGGTGTCTCACTCCTGTTTATTGGCATCGCCGGACTGAAACAGAGCACGCCGATTAGTCACATCAGCTGCAGGTGTTTCTTACCTCTCGTTTCGTCTGGCTCTGCCCTCCACTCGCTACCGCTGGCACAATTTTCACAGAAAGATTAGTGCTTTATGCTTGTCACATGTAGTTTACAGCACATTGAAATTCTTTCTGTGCATCTCCCAGCGATGATAGGAAGCAAAGTCAGAGCACAGGGTCAGCAAGGTTTCAGCACCCCTGGATAACAGAGGATTAAGGGCCTTGCTCGAGGGCCCCAAGAGTGGCAGTCATCATGACATATGTCCAGGAGAAATCTGCCTTAAACATAGACTAGTGGATTTGACAATGGGCAAAAGTGTAAAGGAAACATCAATCGTATATAAGCAAAACGAATGTGCCAGCAAAAACACTCACAATGCACTCTCAGCATAATAGTTGTGGAGCGGATTTGGTTCAAACACTGATGTTTGCCTACAAAGCCAAAAATGGACCAGCAGCCCTCAACCTTACAGCATTTATCTCACCCTGCACTGCACCATAGTCTCTCAGATCCTCTACCACTGCTCACCTGGTCCCACCATCTATCAGGGTACAAGGAAGACATGCTTCTGAACTTGTCTCTGTTCTGGCACCTAGGTGGAGAAAAAACTTCCACTTGATGTCAGAACAGCTGAGTCACTAGCAGTGTTCAAACAATGTCTAAAGACTAAATTCTCTCCCAATAGAGTTTTTAGACAGATGCATTCTTTATCCGTGTCCTAATGAACCATTATCAGAATGTGTTTATATAGAGATAGAGACTTCAATGCTCTTTTTAAGTCTATCTAGATAAGGGCATTTGCGATTTTAAATATCCAGCTCCCATTCTTCAATCTAGAGCTATAGAAGTTCTCTGGGAGTATTTATCTCACTTCAGCACACTAAACTGTATTATGTTTGGCGTCCTAGACATTTCCTATGCTATGTAAAATCACAGATGCTTTCCTGCACTGAAGAACATTTTATGGAAGTTAAGCTTTTAAAACATCATGTGCGTCTTCCCCAAACTGTTACTACAAAATTGGAGACAGACATTTGTATAGGATGTCTTTGGGAAAACTAGCATTCAATTTTCCATTCACTTGAGCTACGAGACCCAAAATCTGTTCCAGCATGACATTGCCCCTGTGCACAAAGCCAGTTCCATGAAGACATGGTTTGAAGTGGATCTTGAATGGGCCGCTATAGAGCTGAACCCTACTGAACTCCTATGGGATGAACGCTGACTGCACTCTAGGCCTCCTCATTCTGCATCAGTACCTGACTTTAGTGCCCCTATGGTTCAATGAAATATTCACACTTCAAAATCTAGTGGAACAGAAGAGTTGAGGTTATTTTAATAGCAAATAGGGACTAAGTGTGAAATGGGATGTTCAAAAAGCACATGGAATCCTATGGTCAAGTGTCCACACACTTTTATCCATATTGTGCATGTTTCTGTTTTGCATAAATCAAGTAATCAGGTAATGCTCTTGAATATTGAAGTCTGGAAATGGATAAAACTTTTAACTATGTTTTGATTCAACAACTTGGACAGCGTTTGTCATTCATTTTGCTTGTATATTAGAATTTATAAACAGGTGGTCCCTGAGTTTCGATGTTTCCACTTAGGATTTTACGTTTTACATTTTACGATCTTACGATGACGATAGCGTGAAGTTTTACGCGGCAGGCAAACGCAGCAGCGTATATGCGGTGCGATACATTGGGACGCTGCCAGGATGTACGCATCTCCCACCTTGTGAGATGCCTTACTCTCGCCAGCGATTTTAGAGTGGTTTTTTTGCTGTGTTTTTGGTGTTTCCAAGCCCAATTTTAGCTCTTGTCTATCTCCTTTTTATTTCCGTTGGACACTGAAACTGCTCATTTCGCCCGTCTTCACCCTCCACTCACAAATCGGCGCTCAACCACCCACCCGCCTCCTACTACATACATATATACATGTAACGTTTATACAGTATGGTTCTGTAAATTGTTCTGTTTGGCTAAATTATGTACTGTAATTTGTTAAATGATAACAAAAAACTACAGTATACTACACATTCTGATTAGCATTCTTTAAGCTGATTGGGTAGAATTGTCCCCCGCTTTACCACGGTTCGCATCTCGCGCCCCCCGTTTTTCACGGAATTGCGTTTGCCACATAACTAATTTGTTTGGCTGATTTTCCCTGTCTCTCCCGGATAGCACGATAGACCAAAAAACTTATAGGGAATTGTTTTTATGTTTTTTATTGAGTTTTATGTTGAAATAATGAAATTTATTAATAAAATTATAATTATTAATTATAAAATGAAGTAAAAAGTTAATACAGCAATTTTTCGGGTGTGGAACGTAACCACCTGCGATAAACGGGGGATTACTGTACCTGTATTCTATACGTTTACATTTGCGGTATTTAGCAGACGCCCTTGTCCAAGTCTATAGGGGTCCCCTACTGTTTTTAACCAGACAGATAAGACCAAACATCTTGACTGGTCATTGCACACAGAACATCACAATTATTCAAACCAAAAGAATCTCCAATTTGGTTGAAGTTTTGAAACTCTGAATTCGAACAAGTCTATAAAGCGGCATGCTTTATTTGGTGTATCTGTACCACATTTCCAGAACACATGTCTAGGGTAGACTACCATCATACTGGTAAATAAAAAGCCTTCATAACTGACAGGCAACAAAAAGGACAGACATGCCGAGACACATCCTCGTCCTGATTAGTTGATGTTGGTGGTCCATGTTATTTTTTTCCCCCCTGATCAGGAAAAAAACACAAAGACTGAAATTTTTGGCTCTAAGCAAAAAACTTCTGCCTCAGCATAAGGTCAATTTAGCCAAAAATCCCCACCTAAAACTTACTGCCTTCACCTGTAAGTGCTGCTCTTTTCCATACTAATTAATCTCTTATTAATAAATGCAATTTGATGCTAAGTCCAATAAAACAAGTCTAATCATTTCAATGTGTTGATCAGGAGGGAAGTAATGAAAGAGTGGGGTGTGTGTGTGTGTGTGTGTGTGTGTGTGTGTGTGTGTGTGTGTGTGGATAGAGATGGAAAGAGACTAAATTAAATTGTTTGATATGAAGGCCCCTCAGAGAAGTAGTCTCAGTTAGAACAGTTTCCATGACTACCAAGGGTGTACTTTAAAATGTGTGTGTGTGAGAGAGACAGAGAGGAGGTCAGTCTGAATTTGTTTGGCTGTCATCACATCAAACAGCATACACACTTCTTTTAATACAAAGTCAAAGTGGTACATCAGCAGGGATTGGTGCAGGCTCTCTCCACGTTCACCTCTCCCACACTCTGTCTACTGAGCTCAAAAGCATCACAAATGCAAACAGGTTACGATTAAACATCATTTGGGCTCCATCATTAGCCTCTGACTGAGTGTATTTGCACGAAATGATGAGCTGTTTGAAATAATGGACTTGAGAATACACAATAAACAATTCCTGGTTTAGTCTAGACCGAGCTCGTCATTACGCGAAGCTGGACAGGAGGCTTTAATGCTTTGTGATCTGTTTGTTTGCAGAGGACCTACATCACCCGAGAGATCATCGCCACAGATGGGGGGAACCGGAGCAGCTCTGTCGAGTTGGCCGTCACCATCACTAACGTGAAAAACCAACCTCCTCAATGGGAGAAGGAGAGCTATGAAGTAGTCATACCGGAGAACACTGTCAGAGACACTCCTATCGTGGTACGATTCCCACACACTCAATGGCATGTAGATTCCATCATGTGTGAAAGTCAGGTTGAGGTTTATTCATCATTTCATCAAGGCTTTGACATGCTTATGGCAAGAATGTGGTTTATTTCTAAGGCAGGAAACATGCAAAACACACACACATACACAAATAAAGGTGACATAACCACAGGTCGTTTGAACAGTTCTGCATTTAAGCGTCCATCACTGCACACTTCAACAATGACGGGACTGTATTGAATGGACATTCCGTGCCACCAAGTTGAGGATGGTTCTATTTTTAGTCTCAAGGTTTCTCCTTGATGCCATCTCGAGGGGGTTTCCATGCCAGAGTTGCCACTGGCTCAATCTTCATGGATAAACTTAAACAAACTTATAGGCACAGAACTTATACATTCTAACTTTATAGTAATATTTTATCTCTGTAAAGTTGCTTCGAGACAACGTCCATTGTAACGACGCTTTTTATTCGTCACATTCTTCCTTCGCATATCGCAGCTTGTTAGAAATCTTTGTTCAGAGCACACGATTAGTGCCCCTGGAGCACAGAAGGGTAAAGGCCTTGCTCAAGTGCCCAGGATGACTATACAGAGGCTTGAACCCCCCGACCTCCTGATCAATAACCCAGAGCCTTAACCACTGAGCCACTGAGCTACTACCTCCTGTTAAAAGCGCTATACAAACAAAGTTCGGATTTTATTTCTAAAGCGCTTTTCACAATGGACATTGTCTCGAACAGCTTTTACAGAACATAAGATAGACATGATAGAACAACATGATAGAACAAAAAAAATGTAACGATGTGTATTTATCCCTGATGAGCATCCTGGGGCAACTGTGGCAAGAGAAAAACTCCCTTAGATGTTATGAGGAAGAAACCTTGAGAGGAACCAGACTCAAAAAACAGAATCTATCCTCATTTGGGTGATATCAAGAGTGTGATTATAAATCTTAAAACAATACAAAACACCAAAATTTAATTCTAATTAAACTAAATAAGTACAATAAAAATACAATCTCCAAGGCAATCCAAGTCCAATATTACTAAGTGGAAATATTGTCAGTAGTTCTCAGAGTTCATATCGTTATATATAAAAAACTGACAACGACTGCATATGAAATCAATGCACCACTTTCCTTAATTGTCCCATAGCTACAGTATACTGACGAGGATAAGTATAATCCGTAAATAAAGTCATATACAGTACTTTTTGTATATTGTAATATACTGAGCTGCAAGACAGTAATTAAGCGCTACATTGCGTTTTTTGTGTACGAGGTGTGACAATGTCTCTATGGGGTTGTTTAAGTCATTTCTGAGAAACAACCATCATTGAGGTTTTGTTCGATTTTAACACAGGAAAACTCTATCTAATGTTTTGGATCATGGATATACTGAGTTATCAACGCTTGACAAATAACTTTGGTGAAACTAAAACCTGGTCCTGGGATATACAGAGTACCAGCTGCATAACAGTTAAAACACAAATGTTACTGCTGAATGCAATACGGTGAAACATATACTTGGTAAGACAAAGGGGATCGAGGAATGATATTTAAGCTACAAGATGCGTGGTATAGGAAGCAAAGGTTTGATCATGGCTATGAAGCGAGCCTTGTCAAAATAATAAGAAGCGAAAGAACCATGTGCAAAAACCAGTTTGCATGTGATCAATTGTGAAACGGAAAATGACAAAAGCTGACAACGTTGCGCTCATTTGTTATAACTAAAATATTATCAGGAAGCAAAGCGCTCCTGTCTTGTTCCAGAGTTTTATTCGAGCACTGCGATGACGAATCGTATAGGGTTAAAGCTCAAAAAGATTCCCATTTTGTTCTTAACGCTACCTTGGAAGATCTCCATTTAATATACTTTGGCATCTGGATGAAACGATCCTAAAACTGCGCTAGTTATTTGACATGGGAGTTGACGCTCTGGCACTCTAGCCTGAGCTGTCATGTTCTGTCAGTTACCTTAGTATTCTTCCCAACCTTGCACATCTCTCTCTCTCTCTTTCACACACACACACACACAATTACACACCCACACACTCCCACACACTCCAATGTGCGCACACACATGCTCTGTGTGCAGAAGCATCTATTTCCAACTAAATCAGTGGCAACACTGAAGAACTACAGTGTTATCATCTTGCCCATACCTACAGCTATCATTGCACACACACACACACACACACACACACACACACACACACACACACAC